>JBAMHX010000025.1:18755481-18767174 GCA_037177515.1 Pseudomugil tenellus | reverse complement strand
TATATATTACCAAAAATACTTAAGTAGTATATTATATTCGTGTACAATGTAACAATGGTTAAAAAAATTATGTTATAATATTAAGCTTAAAATGTTGAGACACTTTCTATTTGATGTGTTAAAATGGCTAAAAAAATATTGAAAAATTACGCCTCTATCCTTCATGCCGTATCATAACTTTCATATGTGACTTATTTAATTTTGGCATTTTCATCCTGTCATACTGTGATTAAGAAATGATATTCCTCTTTTATATTGAAACTGTGTTAGAACAGGAGATAAAGCTGCATCACTGTGTATTTCCTGACAGGAAGAAAGGTAACTGTTTACATAAAGAACACATACACTTTAGACAGATATGACACACATCATTAAGCCCACATGAGCTGATCAATGAGAGCTACACTGAATTTAACAGTGACACATAAACAACAAACAGCATTTAATGTAAATCCCTCTATTTATTTAAGACGCCCCCCCCCCCCCAAAAAAAAAAAACCCCGCTGTGAAAGTAGAGATAAGTGAACAGAGATGTTCATCCGTCTGTGTGTTGGAATGGCAATAAGAAATGAAGCGGTAAAAAATGTGTTAGAGGAAACAACAAAGATACTTCACATATCCACTAAATGGGTTAAAACTGGATGTGACGCCTCATGTGAGAGGATGAGAGGGTCTCTATGTGTTAAGACTGCGAAAGGCTATCGGTGTCAGACGGATTACTGCTGCAGCTCTCTGACCAGCCTGTATCAGCACCGCTCATATTACAGCTGCACACTTCACCTTCCTCCAACCCATCCTTCTCTTCATCTCTTCACTGAGCAGAGATACTAAAACGGTTGTGACAGCGTCTGCTGGGATGGATATTGCAGTTGTACACAAGCGTACACGGCAAGTATATCCCCCGAGGCCCATTTATGCTTGACACAGAAGATGGATACGCAGGTGGATGGCCAGCTTTCAGTTTCAGTTACAAGTGTAATTTAGAGCAATTTCAGGGTCCATTCAGATCCATCACTTGATGCAAATGATGAAGTAATACAACTAGAAAATGTGTTGGCAGAATAGAGCTGCATAGCCCGCTCGCAAAAGGCGAAAGGAACAAACCAGCAAAGAAGAAGAGGAACAGGAAGATAATGACAGAAATCAAATAAAAAGTAACAGAAGAAATGCAGAGGGAAAATTTAATATTGTTCTACTTCTTCTGGCCTTTTTGGATTCCTGTAAACGGCTTAATAAGTGTGAATTACCGCTACCAGCCGGTGTCAAAACGTCTGAATGCACTCCGAACTCAGCACCGGTCTCTGGTCACTATGGCAACGTAAAAGATGCACAGAAGGATGAAAAAGTTTCAAACAGATCCCCATTTATGTACATAAGAGAGCATTAGTGAACTTTTAGGGGGTGAAGCAGAGGAGCAGTAGGGATGCAGGGGGGGAGAAAGGAAGGAAAATAAAAGGGGGGTCAGGATATAACAAAGCAGTGGGAGAGAAAGAAAGGACGGTGCAGAGGGAAATAGTTTTGGGCTTCATCAAGACAGCATGTTAGATGTTACTATGGCAACATTGGGAGCATGGGGACAACACAATGCCACTGTGGTCATGGGTGGACATATTCACAGAGATGAGAAATTTCCTCACTGGCAGTGGGGCGTGGGTCAGTTGCCATGACAACGAGAGAATTAGGTGGGGGAGACGACGACATTTTCTGGCATGGAGACAATTCAATCTTCCACAAATTCCTCTCAAGACACGTTAGCGTTGAATTAAATTCATGCTGCTGCGCTGTCCCCGCAGTTCCAGTACTTTGCAACAAAATCCTAAAAATGTGCTGGCAGGATAACAGATACTTAGAGTGCTTCAGATCCTCGAAAGATAAAAACAAGCTGGTCTGGATAGGAGGGGGGGGAGGGGGTTGCAGAAATACACGTCAATGTTTCAGAACATAAGACGCTACCACTCAATTCAGCAGCTCCAGTTAGTCATGATGGTTTGAAACCAATGTGCAGTTCAGATACTTGCCAGGATGTTATGTGTTCTCCATCGGAAAGCAAACCAATCCACAAGGTGTTCAATGGGACCAGAACCATGTACTGGGTCAATAATTGTACAGTCTAAGACCAAAAGCTCCACTGGAAGTGTTGCCTTTATATGCTGAAGGCAGACGGAACGACCTTTGAAGGTGTTACTTTAAAATAACCCATGAAAGCGGATGTAAGGTGGCTGTAACATGCAACCCCCAACTCATAACAGCCCCCAGAGGCAAAAATTATGCCACACACAATCAACATAAAAGGTCAAAACCTCCTTTAACACATGGATACCACTGCAGGCACCAATTAAAGAACCTCTTCTTTTAAAGACTCCTGATTAATAAATCAGTTTTTATCATAAAAGACCGGAGAAGAAAAAGGAGAGCATCACTACGACATGATCTCAACCCAAAGAGCACAAACGCTCTGTGTGATGGTTCAAATCGAGATCACGTCCACACAGAGGTGAACGAAGGTGCATCTACTTGTCTTTTCCTCATGTGAACATTTTGTTTTTAATTAACTGGTATTTTGGAGCCTGAAAACATTTATTTTCTAAACTAGAAGGCTATTCAACCTACAGTAGTTGAGTAGTTCACGTCTGCCCTGTTATTGTTGGTGCAACATTTAATTACTGAGTAACACAGTGATGCAGACTAAATACGGTGTCATTTTTGGCCACTAAGGTGCTAAACCTGCAACAACAAGCAAAAAGCTAACTTAAAAGTCAAATAATAAAATAAACAGTGAGTTTTATCAGACTCCAACCAACCAATTCTTTGGTCGACTGGTGTCTTTCTTCTGAATCATCCCTTTCCTGCTTTCTCTTTCTGTGCTCCTTAGACACCGTTTTCACCTCCTTACTTCGTTCAGCTGTGATAAACTTTCACTTGGAAAGGAGTAAGTGGTAACGCAAAGCAGAGCCCTCTGTGTTTATAGTGGGGGGGCCATAGAGCAAAGCGCTCCAGGTCACATGATCACAACAAGCTGTTGTTTGGGTCAAAAGTTACACGGTATCCCTTTGACCTCGGTTATATCAAAGGACAACGACCCAAAAGCATCATTTATGGCAAGTAGCTATGGACGCAAAGCATAAAGCCAAGGCTAGGGGTATATCCCCCCCAATCCTCAAATAGACACAATACAATAATATAAAGTATATTTATATTATTATTATTATATGTATAATATACATGTTTTAGTCACAAAGCTCCACCTGGTGCTGAAACTCTGAACCAGCCCGGTATGACGTCAGGACAGAATGCATCCTGAGGTCATGACCTTTTATTTTGACTTGATTTGAGATCAATGAGACAAAAAGTTCCAGAGATTTAGCCAAAAATGTGATTTTTCGAGCATAATTCGCCACCTGGTGAGGAAACCATAAATCCTGTAATCATGAAATTCGATACAGATCGTTCTCTTGGGGACCTAAACAGGTACACAGAGTATAAAATTCCAATTGTGAAAACTGTTCGAGTTATCACGCTCACACAAAGGATATCCGGCGGTGATGGCGGTCGGGATGAAACCATTATATCCCGACACTCCGCGTTCGGGGATATAATAATATTGGGAACTGCAGATCTAAAAAGCTGTGAGAAATGACAGCTGAACAGCTGTGTTTTTATCAAGCGGCAACCTCTGGGAAAGATTAACAGATATCCAATATCATTTGCAAGAAGACAAAGTTTAGTTATTTTGTCCAGTGAGCTTTAGCTCCAGCCCACGACCTCCGTTAGTCAGTTAGCTCTCATTATATCCGAGCTAGCTCAGTTAGCTCTTAGGTACAAGCAGCTTGGAGTTTGATAGACATCAAACATCCACCTGCAAGCTCACAGCCACCCTGTCAGCTTCCGGAGCAATGGTACAGGTGACTCTGCCAAGATGGCTACCGTAGAAACCTCCCAACGAGCTTCGCTTGCGCTCTTCAGAAACCTGCTGGGGAGCTCCGTCCATCTTTTATATACAGTCTGTGGTTTCTATGTGTGTCCTGTCTTTCATCCATAAACCACTGACAGCTGTTTGCATCATAAAGAAGCAGTGTGGAAACATATGTGATCATTAGTGAATGTTTTACTGAAGACTAGACAGAGAGACTACGAGAGAAGGCATGCTGTCTACAACAGCTGTCTCCAGAAGCTTAATGTGTTTAATCGCAGGCATGCTAGCGCATCCAAGTGCATGCATGGGTGTGTGTGAGTGTGCACCTTGGTCCCGCTGTAGAAGTCATCCTGAATGCTGGCGTTCATAAATGTCTGCTGCAGATGCACGCAGGTGTCGATACCGCCAGGTAAAACTAGCTTCCCAGAAGCATCGATCACCTTAGCCCCACCCGGGATCATTAGCTCCTTCCCAACCTGCCAAACACAAGCAAAAGATTTAGACAATTTTATACATTTATTTATGAGTTACAAGCTATTTTTTTAGAAAGAGGCTTAACAAAAAGCTCCATACAACAGCCAGACAGTCTAATTTCGGGGGATCAACATTGTGTTGGTCAATACTCTGAAATGTCTCAACAACTGCTGGTCAATGTGTTCATAGTCTTCAAATGATGAATCCTGGTTACTCCGTTTATCGCTTTGTCTTTTCTTTAGTGCTATTTTGGATTTACAATCTTCTGATATCTACACTGTTACTGTGATATAAGTAAGAATGCACATTAAAAAATAAAGCTGAGCTTCCCAGGTTTCCGAGTCAAATACTTGCTTTTCCAATATAGTGGTACTTATCTCCATGGCAACACACTGTGAGCTAATTATAGTGTTCACTATTGTTAAATCCCTTCATGATGTGGTCAGACGTGAGTCATACCAACAGCTGAGGATGTACTGGTTCAAGTGTGAGATTGTTACAAGTGAAATAAATGCAGAATGACATGCTCTTGGCCAGAAATACATTTCCAGGTGGAAGTGTAAACATGTGAGTGGCGTTTACCTGCTGTATGATGCCGTTCTCTATGTAGACATCTGCTTCCTGGGTGAAGTCATCGTTGACCACTTTCCCTCCCTTTATAAGGATACGCATGGACCCCATGTCAGCTGCTACTGTCCTACAGAGAGAGAGAGAATTGTGTATTGAACATGCAAGTAAACTGCAAAAATGTCGTGTTTTAGGAGAAAAGCTTCATGATGTTTTGCAGCTTTTTGTATAAAATTAGATTTCATGAGAAAATATCCAAAATACACAGATACACACATAACTTTACCAACAGATATAATGCACATATTGAACCTATAAAATCAAACATTTCATTTATTCATATTCTAAACAGCTTCATCCAATTCAGGGTGGAGCCTGTCCCAGCAATTAGCAGGTGAGGGGCGGGGTCTATCGTGGACAGGTCGCCTGTCAACTCGCGCTCTCTCCTAAGAGCAAATTAGAGCGACAATTAGCCTAATATGCATATCTTTGGGTGTTGGGGGGAACCTTCTTGCTGTGAGGGTGCAGTGCTAACCACTACACACCCATGCAGCCCTCTCATTAATAAAAACACAGAAACAAAATAATTTACATTTTAACAAATGTGGCTGAGAATTTCTTTACACCACTCAAACCAAAAATCCAAATTAAACCCAAACCTGTACATATATACCTCTATAAAAACACATCAAAGGTGCATGCTAACAGGTTTTATGGAAAACAATCAACCTCATCCTGATTTTAATCAACTCACATTAACTCAGGGACTCATACTATGCTGTGTGCTCAATCAAAAGATAACAAAAAACACAGAATTACGCGAGACCGCAGGCTTGTGCAGCCTGCATTTTCTGCTGAGTAACGTGTCACAGTCTCTGACACATATTCTGCCTGATGTGTCAGCAGAGAAAACTTCCTGTAAGCTTTTACTAGGTCAGCTCTGCCTATTAAATATGCAGTGGAATCTATAAATTACAACTTTATATCTGGGGGAATAAAACATGTTCCTCCATTTATAACTAAATCCTACTGTAGCTGCTAACAACATGAAATAAAATCTATTGTAATCTTAATGGGGAAATTTCTGTTTTTTCTCACATTATAAATTGATCACAAGCTTATAAGTAAGGCAAATTGATAACATAAACCTTTTTAGTTGCAGAGGTACTAAAGACTTCTAATAAAGGGACACAAACACTACTTACCATAATCAAGATTACTGCTGTTTCAGCCTTTTTAAAATGGAGTCCCTTTAGTAATTAATGCATAAAGATTAGATTCGGCTCAAGGATGCATTGCAGTATATATTCACCATGTAGATTCATAGATTTATATCTGCTTTAATTACATCTCAATGATTAGTTTCACTAGTACCACATCATTATTATAGACTAAAGAATCAATTTGTCTCAACTATGTGTGGTTGTTTTTTAAATAACTGATAAATCATTATTTTCTTTGACATTTAAATTAACCATGTAACGCATCATTTATTATTCATCACATTAGCATAAAGAACAAAGAACTTTGACTAGTTTTTGCTAAAATAATGTGATTTTTCAAGCGATTTACAATAAATCAAGTGTTTTTATCTTGCTAAGTATCAAAGGAACATCAGATTTTTCAGTCCTTTACCAAATAAATAAGAATTTAGGTAGATAACACGTGCTGAAACCTGATGGGATTGACAAACTAAGAAGTTTCTCGACAAACATCTCTCTGTTAGGCTGTGTATTCTGCATGGATGGCTGTTTGCAATGTGTTTGATGGCTGGACACAATGGCCTCCCAGTCACACAGAATCAACTCAAAGAGATGGAGGAGAATAAAAAGAGGAAAGAGTGGAGAAAGAAGGGGAGGGTCAGAGGAAGAGAGAGGACAGTGAACGCAATAATGAGGAGAGAAATGGAGCCCAAAAGAGAAACGAGACGACTCGACTTGACTAACTGCAGTGAAGTGAACCAGACAGACGCTCACAGAAAGAAATTAATCGACTACAGTAAAAGAAGATTTTTACATAAAAGTGGAGAGAAGAAAGATTATGTGGTCGTGGTAAACACGATGGCGGAGGGGCAGCAGTATGGAAATCTGCCCTAAAGGCCTGGCAGCCAGTATAAAAGAACCGTTTCCCTGGAGATTTGAACTGGAGTGCTTTCAGTGGGAGAACAGACAATATACACTCACACAAACACACAATGCAGCACCAAGACTGCTTCGCAATTTCAATTATAGTGGTGTCACAAGTCATTTTCACACATGCACAGCAGGCCTTATATTTTCAAGCGATGCTGCAGGACTTGATCCGAACGTCCGGTGGAGACCCTCATAACATCTACAGACTGCTGGGTATAGCAGCCGTTGCTCTTGTGGTGTATTTAGTGCAAATATGAGAGCTTGTAAAAGTAGTATTTTACTCTTATCTGTTGAAATAAACATGCGTGACATCAACAGGAGAGTTTAATCTAGTTTTTTTTTACCTGAAAGCATAAGTTTTGGCATTCACATCCTAAAAAGTGTGTTTCCCTCAACCTCCTTCCTCACATGCATAACAAGCCGAAAGTGAAAAGCATGTATGAACTGGAGAAAATAGCCTCCGTTCTGGAGTGAAAGTAAGAAACATTAAAATCTTCATGTTGAAATTTTCCTTTTAAGCTAAACCTGCAACTTTGCTGCTGTTCATTTATACCTGATGGTTTACCATCACATCAGGAAGTTTTCTACTTGATAAGATACTCAATGAGTACATAATGGGAAAATAATTATCTATAACGTTCTCCAGTAAAAAGTCTGCCTTTAAACTCATGCATATAGGCTCAATCACAAACCTTTACCTCCTGTCATATTTCCAGAAGCTGGAAAGGTGGAAAAATAGTAAATAATAATAATATAATCTGTGCCAGTTGAAAAAAAATACCAAAAACTCAGAAAACGAAGATGAAGATTGTAAGCAATTCTACCAGAAGCGTTTTATGGAGGCCTTTCAATCTACAAATTTGAACAAAGTATTTAAATATTAGAAAATGAAAATACAAACTAATATAAAAGGAAGTGTCCAGCCAGAATAAGGTCGCTGCCTTATAAATCCTAAAACTTTGAGATTTTCTGCTTTATTTATTTATTGACAAACTGCATATGTTCCATATTAACTTTCCAATTACCTGCTAAAGCTTCTTGTCAATCAGTTTTATATAAAGTCAGCAAGTCTCCGCTTGGATGTGAACTTTATTAACTCATCCAGTTTAAATCTTATAGGCCCTGACAACATGTAGGAAAAACATAGACTGTACAAAGATGGAAGGAGCCTGCAAGTAGGTAATTAAAGAGTTAAAGTGAAGCTACCATCGCCATCTTGGCAGCATCACACACACCATTGCTCCGGAAAAATACAAAAATAGACCAAAAATGTGTTTTTAAAACTTGAAACTTCTCTCCTCTCGAAATTCCCAGCAATGCTTTTTAGTCACACGACCGTACTGCTCATTACTGCCAGTAAGGCGCGTATATCTGCCATCTTGGCTAGCTTTAGCGCTGCGTTGCCTGAATAAAATAATCCAAAATTTTAATATATTATTGAGATTTTTATTGGAAAAATTTACTTATCAAATAGATAAAAATAACCCAAATCGGTAGATGTGTATCAGTCCGATAAATACCGCAAATCCCTACAAATTTTAAGGTTAAATAATTATAATTATAATAATTATGAAATATTAATTAATTATAATAATTATAATAATAACCAGATTAGTAATAACAAAAATTCACTCCACTCACAGTTGTCATAAAGGTAAACTTGACCTATTAAAGCTAAAATGTTTTTGTATCAGGCTGTAAATATTTTTATTTATGCTGTTGATCCTCTGAAGTTGATCGTGAGTCTAGGGCTGCACAATTCTGGGTAGAATGAGAATCACCATTTTTTTGCCAAGAATTTAGATCACGATTCTCTCACGATTTTTTCCCAATATACGTATTTATTGCACAAATCACCGGCACACCAGCTGACACTAAATATAAAAACAATAAATGTCACTTTTCTCTTCTTTTACCTAAACAACCTTTCAATAATTTTCTGTTGTTCATTTGTTGAGAGAAAAAGGCAGCGCTTGTTTTATGCAGATGATGTTCCTGATCAAAATGCGGTCGAATCGTGCTCTTTTTTTTCTTTTTTAAAAAAATCGTTTTCATTTGGAAATGAGATTACACAAAAGTGTGAATTGAGATCACGATTTTTTAACGATTAATTGTGCAGCCCCACGTGAGTCTATTGAGATTTGCTCTGTTATGGAGCCCCTAGTGGACGAGAGGGGAACTGCAAGTTTTGGCACTTCGGCATAGGCTTCACCTTTATCCAACGGAGGTTGCCTCTTGATGAAAACTTCATCAGAACAACAGAAAATCCTTACAAAAAGGTAATTTCTGTTGGATGTCTGGCACACAGTGTTAACACTTTCCTCAATAACATCTTACAATCTTTAATTCCATGCAAACTTAAAAGTCAAAGAAAAAATCACAGACATGGAAAGAAAATTAAATAGCAAAGTTAAGATACGAAATCCGGCTTCTAGAGATGATACGTAACGTGAGGATGTTGTCGTCACTGTTTTCCAGTCAAGTCTGTCCAAACTCACACAGATGATTGACTGTGTGTGGGACGGGAACGCTGACTACACGGGCTGCTGCCACCGGACACTACAGGCGAGGAAATCAAAATCAATCTATGAACATTAGAGCTGTTAAAGACGAGGTGAATCGGTTGTTCAGCTTCACATATGTGCACATTAATGGTACAATATTCCCCTTTTAGAATATCCACCATGAGTACATTTGACTGTCCACAAATTCAGGTTCACACACTCAAATTTATTTTCTCCTAAATTAAAAAAGATGCTTTGTGTGTTTGGCTAAAAATAGATCTGAAGGGGGTGTGATGTAACTTCAGGTGATCCTGTGGAGATGTGCTGGGACATAATGCACCTTGAGGAGCTTTATGTCATATCACACCTCCAAACAGGGGTCACTAGCCTGCTTTTTTCACCTTAACCCTTTAATCTCCTGGTGCATTTGCAGAGATTTTGATGAATTTCTTTTACAAATTGTGGAAATAAAGCTGCCTAAGCTCTCTCTACTAATTGGTTTGGGCATGTAAAACCCCAACTAAATGTCTGTTATAACACTACTTATGTTATTATTATGCTAGTATTAACTTAAATCTCAATCATTTACTAAAAATATTTAGTTTATTTATGTTCAGAAAACAATTTTGTCTGGGTTAAAAGGTTAAAGTGCAACTTGCAGACTGCTTTATCTACAAAGTCAATTTGCTAAAATGTGATTTTAAAACTATTATTATATTATAAGTATATATTATTATTATATTATAAGCATATATTATTAATATATAATTGTATTATAAGTATTTTAGGAAGCAAAGGTGTGTATATATATGTATATATATATATATATATTCATTAGGGGTGTAACGATTCATCTAGTGTGTCGATAGATCGATTGATATTCCTAGGAATTCACAACGTCAATCTGTGCTCAGCTAGTTGTTATTAAAAATGTTATACCGTCTACTATAGTTTGAAAACCTGTTCCATCGATTCTATCGATATTAAGAAATTAGACTTAATTTATAATGTATAAGAATATATAATTAAGTTAATTTCAACTTTTTTTAACTTCATTCTCAAAACTGTACTTTGACTTTATTCTTGTCATTGCTACTTTATTCTCGAAGGAAGGGAGAAAAAAATCCTTCACAAATGTTTTTTTCAGTGTTTCATACTCTCACTCACCCTATTTTATACAACAAACTAACTTCTAAATCAATCTGAGCAGAAATTTTACTTGTTCCTGTGAAGTCCAACAAGGATTCTGTGTGTTTTATTTCTGCTGTGTCATAGCAGGTATAACAGACTGAAACACACACAGTCACACAGTCTGACACCGGCAGTATTTCTCCCCCACCCCGGGACCAGCTGCTTCAGCAAAAGCACACTAACACATTGGCCTGGTTCATGATGACCACGAAGACTCTCCCTCAACACCATGAATTAGAGCCTGAGCATAACGCCATCACAGCTAAAGGCTGCACCCTAAAATCCAGGAGCCCCCATACACTAGTGCTTAGTCAAACGCAAACAAATAGATTAACGCAGCACACAACATGACACACCCCGACTGTTCCTCTCCATGCAGGTTTTAATGGGGCGACAATTAATAATGAAGCAGAAGGTCGATTTAGATCAGACTCACTATGTCGCATCACTACAATATCACACACGGTCTTAGGAAGTGCGCTCAATGTACATGAAAATACATTTCATTTTAGACAAATTCGTGATTCGAGAAATTTACTTGATCAAGTAGCCGAAACGAAGTCATTGATATAATATAACTTCCATCTTACATTTTCTGGATTTGAAGCACGTTAAACAAAGAAAAATGACGCCGAGTAAAGATTAAAACCTTCCAAACGTAATAAGGAAGAATAGAAAAGATGTTAAATATATTTTCCGCCTGCAGTTTGACAGAGTAACTGTTGACATCTTCATGTTTCTGGATGTGTTGTACAGAAATAAACGTACATGTGCAGCTGTTGACTGCTTCGTGATTTGGGTAGTAATCGCCATGGAGATGGACGGTGTGTTCAAGTCAATTTTATTTATATAGCCCAGTATCACAACAAGTTGTCTCAGAGGGCTTCACATTCAGGTAAAGAGAACAATAGA
>JBAMHX010000025.1:18728468-18739531 GCA_037177515.1 Pseudomugil tenellus | reverse complement strand
GAGATCATGCCTCCGCAGAAAGCAAAATACCAGCAGATCACATTGCGTTTGTATTTTGTTTTTTGTTTCGTCCCGAGTGTATCGACAGAAAAAGCCACACGTTACATCCAGAATTTCATACAAAACTCATTCTTCAATGTAAAGGAACACTGAGGAGTTTAACTGGTGGGATTTTACCTGCAGAGCCTCAAAAATGGCTTTACGGTACATGGATTGCTTGTTGTATGTTGGCTGATGGAAAGCAGATGAAAAAGAGCTCAGCGGCATCAGCTTCTCCACGCAAACCTGAAACAGAAAAACAGGCTTTAAATTCTTCCTTAACGTGACTCTTGGTGCCAAAATCCAAAGAAAAGCTTCGAGTCGTACTTCTTTTATTGAAATTCTCGAGGTTATCTTTAATCAAATCCAAGTAAAAGAACTCAATGAACGTATTGAATAAACCCAAAAAAACTGTGTGGCAGCTTTAAATCACTGAATAAATATGAGGTAAAATCTCAAACGGGATTGATGAAGATACCCACCACAGAGAATTTGCCGTCACCAAACCACATCACCCAGCGGGTGCCGTCTGCCGCTCGACTCCGGCCGCTCATCCACCAGGACACGATCCGGCCAGGCCACCAGGAGAAACCTCGCAGCTTCCCAAACACCAGCGACCCGATCCCAAAACCTCGACCGTCCTGTTAGCGCACACAGTGAACAAGCTAACGCTCCAGCCAGCAAATACAAAAGGTTTGCTCATGTTGTAAACATTTTGCAGCAGAAATTCTATAAAAACATTCGGCATTTTAAAAGCTAAACAGATATTTAAATCATTTTACATGAAACTTTACAGGATAGTTATGTAGTTATTACTGTTTTAAAACACTGTATTGCTAAAAACAGCATTTCTGCAAAGTTAAATGAGTGTTTCAATCCTATATTTCATCAAGCTGTTACAGGTTTTTCTTATTTTAGTAAAAATTTTAACCCCTTAATAGCTGAAATAAGAACAACTGCTCAGAAAACTTCAGTTTTTAATATCTGAAGTCTTTTTGTGGCCTTTTGGCAAAATCTGGAAAAAATACAATTTATTTTTTGGCTTTTTTTTTTTTTTACCATTTATTACCATGTGATCGGTCCAAATATCATAACATATAGGACTCTGCTTTCTGGTGTTCACCGGGGGGCAGGAGACCAGTATGCTACAGTGTGCAACTGGGTTTTGAAAAAGGTTTCTACCATAAAGTGATGCAAAATGTCTCAGAAATGGTCTTTATGAAACATGCAACATTAAGCATTAAGGGGGTTTTTCTAATTCCACAAATGATCCTGTAATATTTAATTGTTATGGATGCTGAAGAATGATTCTTGACAGCTCAGACACCAGAACCGTGAATAAAAAAAAGCTAGCACAAAGAGATGCAAAACAACATTTTACCAATCAACATGTTCATCATCTCCCATCTGGCACACAGTGATGGTGAAACAAAAATTCCTGGATAGGCTGCAGTGCATCCAAACTTTTGCCCACACAAAAACGTGGCTTCACACAACTCCTACTTTTGTCCTCCCACAACAGTTCTGCTGCGTTAAAAACAAAACTTTCCACCTCGCTTACAAACCTCTTCATGCTCCTGTCCTTTGGTTCCAGTCTGTCTTAACCTTAAAGCTCCTCCCTTATAAAAGCAGACAATCTGACTCCAACAACTCAAACTGTCCAGAGAACGTCACTTAAAACTCACCTGTTGCATCATCTAAACTTCTTTATTAACCTTTTAGTTATTTTTGTCCAAACTTTTAGCATAATTTCTTCTTATAAATCAACATAAAACATTCATTTTCATCTCAGACCTGCTTATAACTGGGTTGGGTTTCACTCAGAAGTGTGCTAGTCTAAGAAAATATCGATGATATATCACAATATTTTTTAGGGGACAACATATCAATATGCAAAAAAAAACCTATCAATCTTTTTATGAGCATATTTTTACTCAAAAATCATGAGCATAATTTTTACTTTTTACTTTAATTTCTTTCATCTTGAACACAATAAGTTTTCAATATAAAATGGGGGGTCTATTTTAGAAGATTAGACCCCCCCCCCCCATTGAGTAAGTTGGGCATTTACTAGGTTGTGAGTTTTCTTACTATTAAAGTTTCTGATACACACCCATACTTTGCAATGTTCCTTTTAGCTTCTAGTTCTTATTTTGTTTAGTCTCGGAAAGGAAAATGGAAAGAGTGAATACTCGCATGGGTGTTAAGCTGAGCTTTAAAAAAAAAAAGAGAAAAGTGACAAATTTCCAGATTTTCCACTTCATCTGCACTGTTGTTGAATATTCCGTCTATGAAGTCAAACCAGACAGAAAGGCTCACCTGGTACTCAATCTCACTGGGTGTGCCCTGGTCTCCCCTAGCAACCGGCTCCGGTGTAACAGCTACTGTTGGAGAGGCGGGGTCAGTGTGTTGTTGTGAAGGGGGAGGAGCTGGACTTGCAGGCTCCTCCTCTTTTTGAAAGTCCATCTCTGACAGATCATCCATCATATTTATCTCCGCCTCTCGATACGCCCGCCGCTCAGCCTGCAGAGGAAGAAGACAGCAACCCATGAGCAAGGCAGGCAAACATCAATATGATCGTTGATGCATGATCAGGACATTACGTCAGTAACTTCTACACCGACTACGCAGAAATCACTTTTTATGGATGAGTTTCCTTGTGTGCTAAACTCCTACATGGACACCACATACCGTGGCTTCCTACACTGCTGCTGATAAGGATGACTAATGTATGATCTAATCTAAATAAAAAGGTTAAATTAATATATTATGACCAAGCAGCTTTAGAGGATTTGTTATTTGGCTATTTCTAGTATTTTCAAAGTAATTTAGTTCTTTTAATAAGAAGTATTTTTTTAAAGTCAATCAAATAAACTGTTTTACCACATTGAGGATATTTAGTGCCACTGAAGATGAAATATCAAATTAAACACCAAACAGGAGCCAATCATCCCAGTAATAATGCTGTTTTCTGTCTGACTGGAATCATAACCCATTTCCGACACACATTACATATTATTCATACGAAAAGATCAAAATGGTGAAGAATAAACAAAGTTTCTCATTTAACAATCATAAAAGCACATCTGCTTTATTATTTTGCTTCTTTTAAGTATCTGCCAAATCAAATCACGTTGTGGTTTAGTTTTAATATTTAGAAGTTTTAACATGAAAACACTTTGATTTAATCACACAATAGTGTGTATGAAATCCCGGCCCAGCTGGGACGCACCAGTGTGTCACATGTAACTGCTGTGAGGGAAATCTCTCTACACTGGCACGTTTTTGGGAATTTCCAATAAGACCAGTAAGATACAAACAAGTGACTTTGCTTTTTAGTAGGACGTCCAAAGTGAAACTGATTCTTCCCAAAGACAAAACAAAGAATGGAAATGAAATGTTTTATCCGAAAAAGCAGACTAGTCCAGCATCAGCACTATCAGCTGGCTGCTCTGGGCAGTAGGAACAATACTTTATTAGTTCTTCTAAACAGGAAGTGAGTGCGGAGAATGAGCTTGGTGGGGAGGCAGTTCAACGGGTTCAACTGAGGAAGGAGAGAGAGGGAGGGAAGACAAAGAACTGGCGAGAAAATAGGGTTATTTTATATCTGGAGAATACAGAAAGGACTGAGAAAGAACAGCGTTTTCTGAGTGGAAGACAGAAGAGAAGATGAAATGTTGGATTTTCCTCAAGTTAAAACCAGTTACTCTACTTAATTTTAGAAAAATCACATTAATGTGCATTAGTATAGAAACACAAAGGAAAAGATCTGCATCAAACTTGCTTGTAGCCAGTAAAATAAAGCAGTGGCACATGTAAGCATGTTTAAATGTCCCATAATGCATCTGCTGTTCTATTAAAACATGAGATAGCAATAATGTTAACTACAAATCACTGTTTAGAACTGTTGGTAGAACCAATCTCTGGCTGACGATGGTGATGCCAATGCGGAAAGAGAAATACTTGCAGTTCCCCCCTCACCGTTAGATGAATGGCTCCAATAGAGAGCAATCCCCATAGACTCCCATGTTAAAATGTCCGATTTCACAGCTGAAATAAACATGTTTACAGAGTGGCTCCAAAAACTTTTTTTGGTTTAATAGGTTAAATTTTCCGTCATGTAAACTCTTGGCTTCGGTTTCGATGTTATTTTAATTTTAAATTTAGAGGCGTGTCCTTTTGATTGATGTGTGTTAGAGCGCCATCACTGGTTACAGCTGCGTACTTCCTGCTGGCTCCACCATGACGGAGCCTCTCAGCTCTACTTTTTCATCCATTTTGGGATTTTCCGGTAATGACGAAACAGAGATGGCGATGGTAGGACCCGCCTATTGGCTTCAAATCTGCTCTTCAGAAACCTATGGGTCACGTGATGGTATGCTCAGTCCAGTATTTATACAGTCAATGGGTAGAACGTGTTCAGTAACCTGCTGGTGCATCCCAGCAGAGCGTTGTAGTTGGAATTTCCTCGTTCCTTCTTTGGAAAAGAGGACATGCAACAAGTCTTATGCAAATCATGACTCGCTGTATGATAATGCTACGTGGCTTTAGCAAGTCACTTGTTTAGTTTATGATCTGAGTACTGGGTTACAGTTAAATAAAGTAAATCAGACAGACATAAACTTATAACGCTTATTAAAACGCTTAAAAGGTTAAATTTTTTTTGTTAAGTAAGGATATAATATCGTAAATGAGGATCAATTGACTGGGGCTTTATTTGACCTAAGATATGTTGACAATTAAATAAAAGTTCAGTGAAATGAAGATAAATATGTCTGAAAAAGTACACTGATGTGATTAAATAGGATCCCATACTGCTGTAGACGTGCCAGTGCCCATTAATACTACTACATGTAAAATGCAAATACTCAGGTAGAGTTTATCTGAAAGGTAAATGTGTGCAGCTTTGGAGGGAATAATTTTAATGCGTTCCATCTTGGTGAACACCTGCAGAGGATCAAATTCACCAGATGACCGAGCAGCTCATCTGAAAACATTAAGCCGTATTAAAAATAATAACGACCTCATCCCACAGCAGCCCAGATGTAAGCTCCCACAAGTCAACCAGAGCATCTCAGTGATCTGAAAAGGCAACTGCAGCCGAGCTAGGATGTGTGAAACAGCAGAGGAGGGAGAAAACATTTGTTTTCTACAAAGAAAGATGAGAAGTATAGCACAACAAGCGGAGGAGGGGGGACTGATGGCGTAAATTCAACAGGAAGAAACAGTAAAAAGTGAAAGTTTCGGGTCGTGACAAGGCTCTTCTCAGTTTAACTGAGGTGAAAAGGTCAATTCTTCTCGCTCCTGTTGACCTCTGACCTCATAAAATCCTAATCAGCCTGTTACATGGACCATAGAACACCCCCCCTCACACACACACACAGTTTTAGGGGAATCTCCATATATCGTCATAGTTTATTAATGCGGTATATAAGGGATTAAAAATTAAATCACCTGGTTTATAAGGCAGAAATGGTTTTGAAGGAACTTTTCTGATCCTCTTCTTGGAGAAAACATAAAAGTTCTTCATTGTATGTAATCATTCAGATCTGACAAAGCTTTGTGGGTGTTTTACCATCTATTGCAGGACCTCATGTTGGCGTGGATTAGAGCTGAATGTTTAAAGTCACTGCCAGAGTTGGGACCAATCACATGTTTTCCTGATGGTGTGATTATTAATCGAGTGATTACAACTTCAGCACAGTCTGCACACATACTTGTATAATGCAAATATTTACACTGCATGACATTCTAGTAATTTATCTGGTTTAAAAGAGGGTTTCTAAGTAATAATAGCATATTTTTTTTAATAAAGTATAATGAATTTAATTGTTTCTGTAGGTGTAATGTTTTATACAACCCTCATAAAACTCTAAACCTAAAAATAAACACATAGAACAACTCCTGACAAAAGCAGCTCTTAACATTGTTTGATTAATCTGCATATTTATACAAATTTCCTCTCAAAATCTTAGACATTTGGGTTTTTTTGAAGTATCCAACTCAATAGATATATTTACTATTAGGTACAGATTTATTCATTACTTTGATTTATGACTAATTACCAACCAAACTGACCACATCTGTCTCACATGTTTGTGATATTTAACTATGAAAACAACTACAAATTCAACAGGATAATCTAAAATGGTGAAGTAGCTGCGATACCTGCTACACACCTGCATCTTAATGATGTCATGGTAAATAATAATTGTGTTTGAAGGCAAGTTTTACCAAAATGCTTCATTTAAGTACATTTAGGCAGCAGAAACCCTGATGAGCATGCTATGTGCTGTATTTTTTTAAAATTTATTTAGGAATGTTCTGGTGCAGTATATGATTCTGTTTGAGCCATATGTATCATGCTTAAAACATAAACTTTGTAAAAAATACCATCACTTTATGGTAGAAATTTGTTGTACACCATATTCTGGTCTCCTGTCCCCTGGCGGACACAAGAAAGCAGAAGACTACACTACAATCATTTTTACCTATCACATGGTAAGAATATCACAAACTGAATTGGTATTTTTTCAGATTTACATAAAAGACAAATGAAAGGTTCTACATTGAAAAAAATGAACTTTTCTTTCCAGTTTTGCTTCAGTAGAGCTTCAAAGGATTAAATATAAAATATAACAGCATTTTCTATATTTACAGGGATGACGTTGTACTAATAAGAACAGCAATAACCCATTACTACAATTGTATTTATTTATTCATTAATAACAATTATCTGCAGTAATCTTTGTAGTGAAGCAAACTGATCAACATATTGATGATCTTACTCGGAAATGAGGACCTGATAAACCAGCCAAAATCCTGTTTAATGGATGAAACTGTGTGTTGCCTGGCAACATTAGCTGGTTGAACACTTCAGCACCACCTCCTTTCATAGATGAGTCACAGGTGACAGATGAACATGCAATCATCTGCTTCAGTTTCTGAGTTACTTCTTATCATCCAGCAACAGCTGAAACAGAGACAGGGATGTATGTGCAGCTCTAACTCCATTTCACTGTCACGGATTTTAAGCATTTGAAAAATTTTACTCCTGCTTTGTTTTTTAAAAGTGAAGTAATGAAGTCCTTTTTGACTGAATTTGCTAAAAGTAACGCATAGTAACGGATCTGTAATGCCAGTGATGGTGGCGTCGCAGATTATTAGATTTGTTCACTGGAGGACAATAAAATCAATGCTTTACATTTATGCATAAGTTGCTTAATGACTGTATTATTTAACATCTAACTTATAAATACTCCCTACTAACCTATAAAACAAAGTCATTTGGCCAAACTGGCAGCATTTCAACTGGAAGGATTCCACTTTGTTAGACCCCATTCAGGGCCTCTGCTGCACACAGTGCAGAAAATGTGAATTATTTATGTCCAAACACAGCCGTGTTCGTTTGTCTCAGAGATTGTCAAATTGTCAAATGTATATGGTAAATTCAAGAATACATGGATACAAAAAAACTGTGACAGCATGCAGCATGTGAGTATACCTGTTTTCATTCCCTCAGGCTGTTACAAAGACCTCCGAAGGGAGTAAAATGCCTCCAAAACAGCATACTGGATGTGTGCTGCAGTTATAAAAGTGATCTCCGCATTTTTTGTTGCATCCTGAGCAAAATGAAAATGTCCAAATCCTCCTGCTGCTTTAATGTTAGTGATAAATAAAAGTCTGAAGGGATAGAAAGCGGTAGTAACATTGTGAGTTACAACTTTGAACTTTGACAAACCCTGTGGCTCGGTCAGTGTTTTCACTCTTAGTGCCACCCCCGTGACCTCTGACCCCTCACCCGATGACCTGACCGATGAGCCATCTCTTAAACCCCGCCCCTTTTATGAATGTGAGTGACCCTGACCTCGAAATGAACCCGGCATTGCTCAACAAACAGCCACACACTACAATTAACGGAGCAGTGAAGACCCCATCTCGCATGGTCAATAAACAGTGATAGCTCTTTCATTCGCATGAGACGTGTGAAAGAAGAGCAGTCAGGATTTTCCACAAAGATTCTCTTAAAAACATGGAAAAACTACATGTCTGATATCACAATAAGGAAATCTCTGAGCTAATTGTAGCATAATTATTTGGTGGCCTTTTAAACCCTTTTCAAAGCAGCTTATACAACCCAAAACAACCCAGAAATCTAAGCGGATAATGTTTGATTTCTTCACAAATTAATATCAAATTATATATTTATATTGATTCTTTTTCTCTCCTAAAATACAAAGCTGTTGTTTTGGCTTTTTTTCTTCATTAAAAAAATCCTTGATGTGCCTTTTATTTATCCTGAAACCACAAGAAAGCAGAAATTGCTTTGTATTCTCATGCAGAGATTATTTGTAAGCATTTGCAAGCAATCTTCTTCACATAATGCGTCGTGTATGTATAATGGATCAAAACATCTGCCAGCTGTTACAAACATGACATTAATGCGGCACATATTAGCAACTGTGAATACTGCTGCATTTATTCTGCTTACCTGGCAAAGACATATGTAAGTTTCATAGATGGAAACCAATGTAGCAACCAAGCTAAAAGCTACTTTTGAATAAAGCTGACAAAAAAGCGCGTATTAAACAAAGACAAGCATTTATTTTTACTTTTACTAGCATCTAGGGGTCCAGATCCCTGCAGAAGGTTGCAAAATAAACTAGAAAGATCTCAAAATTACAAAAGCAAAGTTATTCAACGATGCACTAATCTTACTTTCCCCCTGATTTCTGTGCAAAAAGTATTTTTTTCCCAAACTAAGATCAGACGTGGAGCCAACACTCAGAATAGCTCATTCTCAACATAAAGGGGCCAAAGATACGATTGCTTTAAAGTGATTGACTAACACACAGCTATTTAGGACCAACGCTGGGGTAAAGGTGGGAGGTGAAGGGTTAATGGATAAGATTAGTTATTTGCGGTTTGTGCAAGCCAGTAAAAAAGAGAAAAGTTTGTAAACTGATAAAAAGAAAATTTAAAAAAATATTTTATTCTAAGTCAAACATCCTAATAATTCATTTTAAACCATCAACAGACCTCTTCCTCATTAGGCATAATGAAATGATCAATAATCTTAATGGATTAAGCAACACTCTAAACAACAGGCTTAAAATGAAGACAACTCAGCAACAAACCTTCTTGCATCACTTCCTGTTTTAAAAACCTGAACTTAATGTTGCATTTCTCCACACTACTGCAAACCCTGCAACACATGCACATATGGAAAAGAAAGATGGAACCACTTACAGGCCGGCAATGGCAGCTCTGCAACTGTAACCCTTCCTCCCTGGCTCTTTTTCTCTCTGTCATTTTCTTCGTCTGTCACTATCTCACCTCCTCCTCTTCCTCCTACTCTTTCCTTTCTGTGAGTCTACTCATCTGCGCTCACCCTCAAGCCTTCATTACTCTCCCTGCTGATTGGCCCGCGGTGAAGTGTGTGATTTAGTGGCTCCTTCGCCTAACACATGTTTACATGAAGAGCACACACACATCCGCAGACTGCTGGTGTAGGGTTGTGTCTGCTGCCCCAGAGGCTTTCAGAGTGCTGACACACATGCAGATTTTGGTCAGTGTTGGTGTGTGTGAGGTGTGTAAAGTCAAAGGTTAGGTAATCCTCAGAGGTCACAAGTCACATAAATGCACACACACTAATGACGTGAATGTGAGATTCAGTAATACACCAGACATGAAGGAGTTTAGGGTGAATCCAAGCAAAAAGCTGGAACTCGATGAGACAATGTTCCCTCTCCTGAGCTGCACCGAGTCCAGTGGAAACTAACTTAAAGCTGCAGTAACCCAAGTTTTTTGGCCTGTAGGGGAAGAAGAACTCCACAACAACCAGTTGGGATATCTAACACGTTTCAATTCATTATGGATGAACTGACATTGATCACCTTCTTTCAGTGCTACACATACAGATTTAACAAGTATTTTTGCTATATTTACAGTTTTACAGTATATCCTATACACATTTATAATATTATAGTTTTGCCATACCACTCATTTCTTGCTGTAAGGTTTCTACCTGGAGCTGTGAACGGTTTACTATGTCTTGCTCCCAGCTCCAACGCGCTGCATCAGAGCGGTGGGGTCAGGCGTTTGCTCTGCTTAAGCTGCATCCTTCCTTTCAAAGCAATAAAGCTACAAAACACACTGATGAATAATAAAACTACTTTGGGATTGTTTTAAGGTACAATTCGCACTAATAGAACATTAAAAGTTCACAAAAGTGGATTTTGCATAAAATGGGACCTTTTTTTTTTTTAAAGAAAAACCAGTCCAGCATTAAAGCAGGCAGAATGATGGTCTGGCTGCTGTGTTGTGAAGCAGAAATTGACCTTGTTAAGAGGGACTTTATGTATAAATGTATATACAAAGATCCTCTTGATAATCTGAATTCTTTCTTTATTTTAGATAAATGTTTACTCAAAAGAGTTTTCATGTATTGCTGGATCCGATCAGAGAGGACAGAACAAGGACAACAGAAAAGAAAAAGGAAAACCAACCAAACAAAAAGAGAAAACCGCAATCTAACCACACACACTAGTCCAGAGTTCGACAACTCCAGTCCTACAGAGTTGCACTCCTGCAAGTGTTGGGAGTTTCCCTGCCACAGCAAAGGTGGCACACATCAGAATTAATTAGCAGACTAGATGAGGTTATGGTTTGGTTAATGCAGTTTGGTTGGACAAACCTCCTCCTTTGCATGTCAGCCAACCATAGCCTCTCCCAGTAAGCATCAGTCTGGAAGCGACTGATGTGTCAGCGATGTAAAAGTTTATTATATTGGCGGCACAACACCTTCCTCTTTCCACCAAGGGGTTTTGCTCATGTACGGGACAAATTTTTATGTTTCTACAGAAAAAAACTGGGAAAGATACAGAAATATATGATCAGCTCCATCTTAATTTTTTTTTAGACCTTTCCATTTGTTCCAAAAAAAACAATTCAAACTAAAGGTGTGGAGCTGGACGCACTGCAATCCATTGATATACATACATACATAGAGTGTATGTATGTAT
>JBAMHX010000025.1:18711012-18723893 GCA_037177515.1 Pseudomugil tenellus | reverse complement strand
TATTTCATGGTCATATATTTATTTCAAAATGTTGTATTCATTTATTTAATTATGAATCATACGGGTCTCCATAATATATACCTTCTTCCAACATCAATAGTGTAATAGTGACTGTAACATGCCTCCATACGATCAGGTGTAGACCGAGCAATGAAAACAAGCCTGTCTGTCACACAGCCATGATTATTTTTCCAGCTTTTTGTTTCCTGTTTGGGGGGGAACGCTCATCTAACTATGTTTCTGTAAAGAAACGAATAACTTTCTCATTAAAAATGCCATTTTTATGACAATTAACTCTAAAAACTGCAAGTTATCACAGGTTAAACATCAAGGAAGAGTAAATGCTTCAGTTTTAATTATACTGAATTAATTATACTATTATACATAATAATAACGAAAAGGTTTTCAAAAGCTTCATGAACTTCAGACACCCTGAGTGTGTTTTATGTCTCTGGCAAACCAGTAATCACATGTGGAATTGATTATTAGTCCAACATTTATGTTTTGAATCTAAGCCTCGAACTTATGACTCCACATAGAGACATAACGTCCAGAACGACAGAAAGGTAGAGCTGTTCGCTTCGATGGGAGCAGAAGCAAGAGATGGTGCGCTTTCAGGTGGGTGGAGTGGCAGCACGCATGCAGTGTGTTTTGTGAGTGATGCAGTGGACTCAAGCCAAGAAAATAAATGTTTTAACAGCAAAAATAATCTCAGGATTTAGAACGGTTCTCTCACTTTATTTAAAAAAAACATGAAAACAGAAATAACAAATGTTTGAGATAATGTCCCTGACATATTAAATAAATCCTGATTGCAATACGGCCCAGAATGCAGCTGAAGCCGTACAGTTGAAGGGTTCCCCCTTCGCTTGACTACACAAAGCAGGCCGCAGCTCATTTTTACAGTAGTTTGGCTTCTTTAATACCAAAAGCTTCCTCCTGTAAAATGGTTCAAAGGCCAATTAAGTTTTTACAAGACATGAAATAACTTGATTTATTTTCCTTTCTAATGAGTTCATTGTAGTCTGATTGTTCCTGGTGTCTAACAGAAATACTTTGTAGTACAGACCGATATTCAAACAGACAGAGACATGTTTGTCTCCCACCTCTATCTTCCAGCGACTAAGCCACTCTTCTCTCTGCCTCCGACTGATGTAGTATGGATCTCCAGCCTGGAAAGTTACTCTGGGGACCGGCCTCCTCCGCAGCCTACCAGTCTCACCCTGCACACCAAACCAGCACAATATAGTTAGTGTCACTTCTGCATGCAGAAAACAAGCAGAAGTGTATTATTTATTTGTTTCTCACCTCCCGGGGGGAGTCGCAGTTTCTGTCATCTGGCTCGTCTGCAGAAGGGGGAAAGTTACAGGAAATGGGTCATTTGTACAGATTTAACAAGTTTAAGTAGGAGGGAAAGTCATGGCTTTCATCACGCTTTCTCAGCCTTCATATTTGAAGTTAATGCAAAGATAGAAAACTGGAAGCTAGTTTGCTTTTGGACTCTCAGAAAGCTAACAAAGTTAATTGGTTTTTAATATGAAAAATCAGGCTCATCATTAATTAATAATTGAAACATTTAGGTTAATCATTAAATAGTGTTATAACAAAACCTTATCTGCACTCCAAACATGAGCAAAGTCACGTTATTTTAACTGGGATGTCAAATTTATACCCTTATTCCTGTCGGACTGCTCCAGTTTCCGGCGGCCGCGCTTCTTGCGAGGGGACGGTGAGGGGTCGGGCTCCTCGGGCGGAGTTGGGGGGGCGTTTACACAGGGGTCAGAGGTTGCCATTTCCTGGGGAACAGACAGGGCAAAGTCTGGGTCTGAGAAAACTCCTGCTCGCCCTCATCTAGACCATTTAAAGGGCACCATGTTCACAGTAATCGTACACACACATGTGCAGGGTTTAAACACATAAAACGCCGCAGTTAAAGAGCTACTGAAATACTTGCACAGACTTATAAATTTGCACTTGTTAGTGCAATGTAGGACCTGGTGTGTCTGCATGGGCTGTGCATGATAAACACCCCCCAGTTAATACACACACAAATACAAACACACACCTATGGGGTAAGAATGAAGGGGGATGTAAGAATGAAGTTATTTAGAGTAAATAATTAACAAGCACATGTAAGGGGGGGCTTATGTTAAATGATGCAAACTGCTCAAGACTTAAGAACTAAATGGAGGACATGATAAAAAATAAGAATAGATTGGTTAAACAAATGTTTTAAAATATTTAGATGACAAAAAAGCTTGTTTAATTAAGCTTGTCCATTAAGCTGAGCAGCATCAGTGATACTATACTCTGCTCTGCAAGCCCAGCAGGGTTTTTACATGTGTGCTGCTATTTTATAGATGGATAGTTAGAAAGTTGAACTTGAAAATCAAGCTAAAAGGCTACGCTAATGCTAGCTGGCGCTAACAAGCCCACAAAGTCTGTAATGAGCAGCTGAGGAGGCCTGTAAAAAGCAGAGAACAGAAAAGGTGACTAAAAGGGCCTTGGGACAGACTCGACTGCAACTGCTATGTTTTTACACACACACAAAAAAAAGATGTTTGATTTAAAGATGGAACTTTTTGGTGCTTTAAAGTTTAAAGTGTCTAAATGATTAAACATGAAAGAAAACATATGCACATACACGTATAGGGTCACTTATTTCCTGTTGCAACAACCAGGCTCAGAAAGTTAATGCAGGATCGAGTGGCAATAAAAGCCAGCAGGGTTTTTATGTCCCCAGTCTGCATGTAGCAGAACTCTGGCTTTGATAACACCGAAACAACTTTTCTGAGTAAAAAAAAAACATTTACATCAGCTAGTTTTAAAAGGCAGTCATTAGAAAAAACATGACAGATGATTTTGCTACAAATATTATGAAATAAACATGAAATAAAACCATTCGGACAACGTTCGATTTTAGCAAGTAAAATAAAAAAGACAAACATGGATAAAATCATAGTAACCACCAAAATTCAACCACTTGCTATAATATGTGCTTTGAAAAGATACATAATAAATTAATATTAATAATAAATTAGCTTACATATTTTTTAAAAAAATGCACAAAAAACAATCTTGGGATGAATAACTGGTGACGGACTTTAACATAAAAAAGGATTGAAGCAGTGTCTATCTTGTGCACGTGCAGTACCACCACGTGGCCTTCACACCAGCACATGACTTTAACATTCATTACCTACAACCCAAAATAATATCAAAGCTGCATTAAGCAATTAAAAAGACACAGAATATAAGTTCCTAATGCTAACTTTTAATCAAACAACTGACTACTTACACATTCAGCAGAAACAGAGGAATCTGGACTTGCAGTCATCTTTTTGGCCACATGTTGAATGTAAATTCATTTCAGGCCTGGTTTGGTCCACAAACTCCTGAGAAAATATCTGGATGTCTTTGGATTGCTATGAGTTCGACGTTCTTCAGCCACTTCTCCTTTCCGCCACTTAGCGCTAAACAGGAAGTGTACAGCCAGCTTGATTGAGCTGGTTATACACTTCCTTTTGTGAGAGCAGGTGCACTGGAGGAGATAGATTTGGGCCTGAATGCCGCTGCATGCTGCAGACTACAGAACTTTGATTCAAACTATCAGTACGTATTGCTTAATGCAGCTTTTTAAAGACAAACGTTTGAGGTGGATATGACCAAAGATTTGCAACAAAGATGCCTGAGATTCATCCAGCTGTAAAACATTTTCCGTCAGAGAAACATAGATTCAGCTTTAACCATGCAGGTTGTGCTGTTTTATCCTTTTGCAGCAACTCTTCGCTAACCTACATCCTCTTCTCTCTGAATCTAGCGCTGCCTTGATCTTGCAGCGTGGAAAGTACCTGACTTTACTTTTCATCTTTACAATATTCTCATACAGCGAAGAGCAATACAAATTTGGATAAAACTCTGAGGATGCTGAAGGGCATTCAAAACACATCACAGGATGTAGGAAACAATGTAACAATAGTGCACCATAAATAACTAAATAAACACTTACGCCATACAATACTGTAAAAAAGGAGAAGTAGTGTCTAGCAGTCATTTTGTAGAGTAAAGAGGACATAAAAAGTAATATTTTACCTCTTTATTCACAACACATTCATATTATATATGTCAGTCATCATCCGAGCAAATGTGGTACCATCACCTAGTTAGTAACGATTCCCTCCTAAACACGCAGCACTTTCACTTAAGGTTTATTGGAAAAAAAGTCAACAGCTACAACAAGAAAACAATCTATTTTAAAAAAGAATAAAGTCATCATTACACTCATTATCTATGTACATCCAAGATCCCTGGAAGCAGATAGAGGATTCTGAACATTACTTCCTCTATCTGATCCCTTTAATTTCAGGAAACATCACTGAGGAGGATGAGCTGAGGTGCAGATTAGTGATCTGCTGGGTTTTTGTTCGTTTAGGGTTGTTTAGTTTTTATAGCATGTTCTAAACCACAGTGATATGACAACATGTTACCACATGCTTTTCAAGTCTTTGGGAATTTTCCTCCAGTATGAGAATAACTGAATGATTTAGTGTTTATTACAGTACTGTTACGACCACAACTACATATGTAAGCTACCTTTTTATACATATCTTTGGTACTTTTTTAAAAGAGAAAACTAAAGAGAAAAACGCTCTGCAGTATTCTCTAAAGTACATGCAGATGCATTTTTTTAATGTAGTTTGTTATTTGGCAGAAAAACAAGCCAAGTCAGCAAGATGTTAATATGACACATATTCAGAAATCAGTGCACAAAAGAGACATAATATTTTATTTTATTATAAAATATACTGATATTTTTAACTATTCCACACAGATTGCTGATATTTAATATCATATGGCAACGCTAATATTACTTTTCCTCCTTGAATTGTAATGGGGCGCACTAATGAACACGAGAAATAAATAAACTAACTTATATTTAAAACGTCATATTTATTTTTATATAATGTTTTGCAGAAAACTTCTTGCAGAGGCAATACTGAAATAACTACGTAGAATTAATTAGAGCTTAATCAGCATGTCGGTGTGAAATATATTGAATTTTGATGACTAATCACCTATCCGCCATCATTCCAGTCTCCAGTAATCCCTCCAGTGGTAATAAATGGAAAACTGTCAGAAATTGAATAAAGCGAAATGAAAATATCTTCTACAGAGGTAAAGTTTTGTCCAATCAGTTATAAATGTCCCTCTTCACCTATCAAACGGTTTAAACAAGACTGATCATATATAATGAGACAGATTCAACAAATAAAAAAATATTAAAACAATTTAACGTAGAGCTGCATATTTGAAACTTAATAAAGATTCATATTTGTTCAAAACAGTGTGGACATATTAAAAAAAATAGCAACATCATTACCTGTAAAAACAGAAAAAATCCAGTTTGATATTATTTCTAATATATCTTAATTAAATAAAAATCAAATCGATACAAAAATAAAACATGAGAGAAATGGTGTTGAACAAAATCACCAATTAGTGTGCTACACAGTAACACGCTTTCTGGTTTGTTCCTGATGGTTCACAGCTTTCAAGCCAACCTTCTTTAAATTAAAAGCACTAATTAAGCATCCACTTAGTCTGGCTGTTGCATTTACATGCAAAAAGCTCATGATGAACTTCATTTAGAACCATTTACTTTTACCACGAAAACACAATTTAAGGCAATTATTTATACACGCTTGCACCCGTTTTGAGGTAAACGACTTCCTCAGTAACATTTTATACATTGTTACTTCCGCCAAGAATGTTGTTTTTATCCATTTGTCTGAGTACAACATAACTCAAATAATTATGGGCAAATTCTCATTAAATTTTCAGGAAATATCCAGAACGGGAGGATGAAGAAGTGAGTAAACTTCACCGCCTGGATCTAGCATTGTTTTGAAGGCTTCATTAACATTGTAAGATAGCCACTCATGTTATTTCAGGTGACGTCTCAAACAGGCTGTTTTTCACTCTGAAAAAGATCATGTGTGACAGAGTAATATTTTGGGATGCGAGTATAAATTTTTTCTAGTATAAAGTTATTTTTGCAACAAAACAGTGCATTTACATTAACTGACCCTTCATTCTGCTTCTATCACTTTTAGCTGTCAAATCATTCAAACCATTCAAATGAAAGATTTTTCCCACAATGTCTTTGACCTTTGTAGTTTTGGCACAAAATGGAAACATTAAAATAAACCAGACCAAGGTGCATATGTGTTAAAAAGAGAATAGAAAACCCCTCTTACTAAGTCCTGAAACCTTATTCTGGAATAAATCCTGTTTAATTATTTATATCAGTTTAATTACAGCTAACTGTGACGCTTTTCGTGTGAAGGTAGAGTTTAAAAACTTGGTTGTGCTACATTGAAGTGTCTGAGAAGAAAGTAAAGTTCTAAACACAGATGATACACACATGTGGACTAGCTGCTCCACATGTGCTTCCAGCAGAAACAGAAAGTTGGGAGAAACAGGACAAGACATCTCAATTTAAAGCTGAATCTAAACACCAGCCAGAAAAACAAATGGAAAGGAACAAAATATGAAGTTTTATTATCTTAATTATTGTTGGAATAATACAATCACATGAAAATTAAAGTTCTTTCTATATCAGTAAAACTATAAATAATAAAATAAGATGATTCTCACCTAAATTTAGAATTAGGTCTGTACAGCATCAAAACACTAATAACATGACAGTTTACAACACTTTCACAGAAACTAAACAGAAACTGATGTAGGTGCCAGATTTGCTCAGTCTGCGCATGCAGATGACGTAACACGTAAGATACTTGGGTCTGTTGTTAATTATTACATTTTTTCACATTTCCTTATTTTTTTCCTGTGTAAACTTCCACATTCCAATAAAGCTCTTTTGCATATGAAGGTGTATCATTTTTTTTGCCGTGACAACTTGTTAACACATCGTAAACTTGAGCTTAAAACACTATCAAGCGGAACTCACCCTGATACATCAGTTCATCATCTAGTCACACTCTTACTTATTTTTAATTGTGTAATTTTTGGTGTTTCTGCTCCCTGGACAATACGAGCTGATGTCAGGCTGGGTGGGTTTAGTTTTGTTAATTAAGTCTTTAAATGTCCCTCTCCAGCCATCATTTGGTAAAAGACAAGACTGATCATATTCAAACAGGTTCGAATAAACAAATAAAAAAGGATTAAAATAATAAAACGCAAAGCTGCATATCTGAAACTTCCTGTAAGTTGTCCACACCAGCCAGCCAATCGCATGGTGTGATGTCACCGGCAGGTGCAGGACCCCGAGCAGATCACCTACACCGGAAGCAGTGAATGGAAAAAGCACATCCTGATTCAGCAGCTTGTGCAACCTGTGTTGGCGGCAACAACTTCAAGTATTGTTTTTTATGATGATATCAGTTTCTCGCATCGTTGTCAAGGCATTTTACTGACTGATGCTGCTTGGGTTGAGGTTTGCAGGTTTTGAGTCTTAAATTCCCACCAAAGCATTTGTATCAGGTTGAAGTGCAGAGTTCTGATTATTGCAAGACCTTAATTCTTTTCTTTTTCTTTCATTTTGTTGTATATTTGCTGTTGAGTTTAGGATCATTATCCCGTTAAATGATCCAGTTGCTTCTCTCCTTCTTTCCTCCTGCCACTGTGTCAACATAAACCTGAATGCAAGCTAAAAAAATGCATTTGATTTACAGTTCCTTTACAGTTTCCTCCTGAAGCAGATATTAGCATGAGATGTTTGTCATCATATGTCTCAGCCATTTGGGGAAGCAACGCTCATGTAAACTGGTCTATTCCCCTCCCAGTTCAGCAGAATCTAAACTCAATATGTGGAAAGAAACATGCTTTTGGTGTAAAAACTCATTTCCGACGTACTGCACTTGTTAAACAGAGAGAAATTATAAAGCCTCAAAACTTTGTCTTTTAAACAGTTTAAATGTATCATTAAATAATTAAAAACAGTGTTTATATTTAGTCTCTTATGGAATTACAAAAATAAACAACTAATGCTTTTGTTATTGTAGAAGGAGCCATTTTATCTCCTTGCTTTGGGCCCGTTTGAGCGCCATCTGGGATAAATAATGCCTTAACGTCACATAGAAGTCGATAGCATACAATGTTGAAGTAGTTATCTGTAATGTAAAGTAATGTTACCTGTAGCCGAGCCATCGAAGCACCTGAGGCCACTGCATCCGCTAGCGGATGCAAACATGTTTATGTTTGGAAGAAATGTGGCCACTGACGGCTACCGTCCGCTCGCAGCTGTGTTTATCCAGTTCTAAGCTCATGTCTAGATAATTCAGTAATTCTTACACATGGTACCTTTAGCATTTTAAGTGATAAAATAAACAAAATGTGGAGTTCCTCTCACAATATCTAAACACTGAGATTCTAATAATACTTTTGTTTGTTACAACAGGTAAAAAGTGAGGAGAAATGTACCATCATAAATATTTTTGAGAAACATCTTGCATAATTTTTAAATACTTTTTAAAAGTAAGGTAACTTCACACAGTTCTGAAATTCATTCTGCTGCCGTGTTGCCTTGTAAAATAGAAATCCAGACATCTTTATCCTCCTTCTTGATATTTTTTACATTTTATTTTTAAGTTAAGGTTTACAAGAAGTACTTTTGTAGCTACGGTGAAAAGGGAATGCTGCAGCTTCTTTGTTAAAACTTGAATTCTTATAGCAGTACATTTAAAATAATTTTAAAGGCATTTGGTTTTTTTAGGTATTTTATAAGGTTTTAATTTATTTTTTAATATTTTACTTGTTTTATTATTTTAATGACACCATTATTATATTCCCAAACGCAGAGTGTCTCGGATATTATGGTTTTGCCCCAACTGTCGTGTGGGCTGCCGGATATCCTTTGTGTGAGCGCGACAACTCGAACAATTTTTACAATTTGATATTGATACTCAGCGTACCTGTTTATGTCCCCAAAGGGACAACCTGCGTTGAAATTCACCATTTTGGGATCTATGGTGGATTTAGGCGGTGCGTTATACACAAAAAAGTCATATTTTTGGCTACATCTCTGGAACTTTTTGTCTCATTGACCTCAAATCAAGTGCAAATGAAAGGTGATGACCTCAGGATGCAAACTGTTCCGATGTGATACCCGGCTGGTTCAAAGTTTCCACACCAGGTGGAGCTTTGTGACTTATATTATTGTATTGTGTCTACCTTTAGCATAAAATATAAAAAATGTGGAGTTTCTTTCACAATATCTAAACGCTGAGATTCTAATAATACTTTTGTTTATTACAGCAGGTAACAGGTGATGAGAAATGTACTTTCAGAAATTGTTTTATAATACAAAAACTGCTATTTGAAATGTCTTGAACTAATCTTGCTAGAAAAAAATCATCAGAATTACAGCAGGTCGCACTTTCTTTTCCAACATTTTCTGTGTTTAAGGGCAAGTGTGTCCTGTTACATGTTACAAAAGAAGGAGTGAAGGAGAAAAGGAGGAGAAAGAAAGACCCCACCTCCCTGTTCTCTATAGTTAGTGTCACTTATAGCTCCACCCTGAACCTCGACACAATGGCTCTTTCCAGGATACTATTCACAGTGTGTGTGAGTTAATCTATAACATTTGTGCCCGCCAGACACTTTACTTGTACTCTACTAGGAACTCGTGATACTCCAGCTGTACTACAACCCCATTCGGCAATGTAAAATACACTACTGCCACTTGTGCATTAATATGATAGATGGTGTTATTACAACAAACTGGAGAAAAATTACTCTTAAAGACTTTTAGACATGTTTCTCACACACATTGTTTAAACTGCAGTCCTATGTGGGTTACATGTGTGTGACAGGACCAGCATTAAACCTGCCTGGCTTGTCAGAGCTCAGACTTCAAAGCATGATCAGACCTGCACACCCGTGCTTGCAATGCACACACACAAACAGCACACACACTCTCTCCCCGCATACACTCTGTGTGGGACTGTTTGATCAGCTTGACTCGCTGCTTCTGCCGCAGAGTTCAGTCAGCACAAAATGAGCGACAAGAAGATGAATGGTGGGAGAAATATGGATGAGAGGGCCTGCAAAAGACCTGAAGTCAGAGATAATGATTAAGTACACCACACAGAGTCACTACGGTAATAATGTGGCTCTGAAACACGACAGACAGATTGTTACCGCTGGACAAAAGGTGACTGGATGGTTGCCAGTTAAAACTTCTACTCCAGCTTAGATGGAGGTGTGGTGAGGGATGAGAGAGACCGACACCTCGGGTAAAAGCAACCAACCGATTCACCGTGAGTGAAGAGGGAAGAATGAGACACACTGTTCCTCAAACTGTCCATAAGACAGCCTGAGGCGGACACAGTCCAGCTGCAGCTCCTGGATTAAACTGTGAAACTCCCAAAGTTCTCCTTTCTTTTCTACAGCAGGATGAACCCAGTTTACTTTGCATAACACTTGCTGTGCAAAAAAAGAAAAGTGGGTGTTTCATCTCTCAATTATTTGCAATTTTGTGGTGTTTATTCGCATCAGATCACATGCTTAAAGGCCGTTTCAGGAGGTTTCAGGACTTGACTAATCACTGAACCAGGTTTTCTTCTTCTTTCTCTTTGGTCAGTGGTAGTTTCAGGGAATACCTGCTCCCCTTGCAAAGCTGTTGTCATTTTTGTGGTTGAGGCAGTTTGGTCCGCTTGAGGACGGTGCAGTGTGAAAACAAACCAAACCACACAAAGGAGTGTACATTTTTAAACGCTTCCCCAACTATTCCAGTGTAAATGTGCCTTTTAATTCAGATTTCACCATGGTACATGTGTATTCATATCCCCAAACGCAGAGTCTTGGGGATATTATAGCTTCATCCAGAACATCGCTGCTGCTATCCTTGATGTGAGCACGATAACTCAAATAACTTTTACAATTTGATTTTGATAATCCGTATGCATGTTTAGGTCCTAAAAGGGGACAACCTGGCTCGAATTTCACCATTTTGGGATTCATGGTTTCCCCATCTGGTGAAGCTTTGTGTCTGAACATGAGCAGATGAATATTATGTGCCTATTCGAGGATTGGGGGCGTCCGGGGATTTACCCCTAGCTCTTGTTTCCGACACCATAGGCCTTGTTTATTGACGCAATCAAGGAAAAGGAAATAAATGATGATAGTAAGTGTAAAAAGATATTGAGGATACTAAGGTGTTTGTAGTGTTTTACAACACTGGCTTATTCCCCAAGTTTGGTTTAACGATTTAAGGTCACCGTTAAATGACTTTAACAAACTAAAAACACATTAATCAGGAAAAAAAATCCAGTAGAAGGACTAAAATAAGTGAAAAAGCAGAAAAGGGTCTTTAAAAGATGACTAAACAAGCTGAGTCCTTGGAAGCAAAATGTCAAGAAATGATCTTTTGATCTGAGGTCCACACAAGTACCAATAATACACCTGAGACTGATCTGCTTGCTTTGTCAGGTGGATGTTTAAAAAAAAAACAGCTTTGGGCTCCAGGAGTTTAAAGAATCTGCAATTATGTGTTCGGGGTGTCCAGTTTTTAATAAAACCTGTCGCAGTTGTGCAGCACAAGCTGCAGTTCCTTCTTTTTTGTTGTTGTTTTGGTTTGGAAGACCAGTTTGGTTTAATTTAGTAGGTAAGAATGTAAATGGCTGAATAAATGGGAGGTTTCTGTTAATGTTGTGTGTTTCCATGCGTGAGAGATCTTGCTGTCAGGGACATTTTCTGCTGAAATAACAAAACCAAATAATATCTAAAGACTTTTATAATAAAGCAAACAAATGTTCGTAGATATAACAAAAAGTAAACGTCCGAAAGTAAAAATGAAGATATTAAAACGTTTAAACTTGAGGTAATTATTCAGTTGTGTAAATACTAAATATATTTTATTGCTGTTTTTAAATGAAGCGTGTTCTCATTACATCATTTAGTCATCAGTTAATTCACAACTATCCTCTTTAGGAATAAATAGTAGGAGGTGTGTTTGTATTTCAAACACTCAGTTTGCAGCCTGTTCAAACCTAAAGCTTCCACTTCAAATGATAATTAGTCATATGACAGACAACACACTTTTAACCCCCATCTTTAGGTGGGAATTGTAAAATGTGGGGGTTGGGGCCATGTGGATGAGTGATAATGATGAGGGCATGAGGTTATCAGGACACGAGGAGGGAGAGTTTATGCATCGACTGCAGCGCAGAGGGAAATCCCCGTTCTGAGACAAACTGCTCATCTTAACACATGAAAGCAGAAAAAAAGAAACCCACGCAGGCTGCAGAGACGAGGCAAGCGCTCGCTCACATATCTGTCAAACACAGTAAAATGTGAAAATCAATTTGATGCAGAAAGTTTGACGCCAGATCTTCTCAGTGCTTCAGTATTTTTGTAGGAAAAAAGCCGGCTTGCAGGTGTGAATGCATCCAAGCCAAGGACTCGTGAAACAATGCATCCGTGCCGTTTTGCAGATTAGAAAAGACGATTTATTTTAACAAGACAAAAAGATAATCAATCACTTTGCTTTACTTCAAAGCAGAAACCGTTGATGGCAGGTTGTAATTACAGTACTCACAGGAAGCAGCTGTTTGCGTTTCCTGCTGGGACGACCAACTCTGCGCTTGCTTCGGGGGCTCGCTGGCGTCCCTTCCTCAGGACTATCCTGGTCTGCTCCATCTTCACTCTGGTCCAACACAAAGAGCCCACATCAAACACTGAACTGACTCTACATACATTTATAAGTAACATCAGCAGTGACACTGCATTAAACATCTAAACATCGCAGGCAAAAAGATAAATGAAAATAGATAAAAGTAAAACTAAAACAACTTCAAAATGAACTGTCAGTCTTGACAGTTTAAGACAGTTTGACAGTTTTAAGTTTCATATATATA
>JBAMHX010000025.1:18682890-18701927 GCA_037177515.1 Pseudomugil tenellus | reverse complement strand
GTCGAAATGATGAGAATAAAGCCGAAATGACGAGAATGAAGTCGAAATAACGAGAATGAAGTCGAAATAACGAGAATAAAGTCGAAATGATGAGAATAAAGTCGAAATGATGAGAATAAAGTCGAATTGACGAGAATAAAGTTGAAATACAGTTTCAAGAATAAAGTCGAAATGATGAGAATAAAGTTGAAATACAGTTTCAAGAATAAAGTCCAAGTGATGAGAATAAAGTCAAAATGATGAGAAAAAAGTTGAAATGATGAGAATAAAGTCAAAATGATGAGAAAAAAAGTTGAAACGATGAGAATAAAGTCGAAATGATGAGAATAAAGTCGAAATGACGGAAATAAAGTCGAAATGAGGAGAATAAAATCGAAATGACGAGAATAAAGTCGAAATGTCAAGAATAAAGTCGAAATGATGAGAATAAAGTCGAATTGACGAGAATAAAGTTGAAATACAGTTTCAAGAATTAAGTAGAAATGACTTTACTCTTGTTATTTTGACTTTATTCTGGAAGTGAATGAAGGATTTGTACTACATGTATTATTTTAAAAAAATTTAAAACCCAGATCATCTACGTTTTAGTTACTGGTAACTGTACAAGCCCCCGCCCTCACCAGGTCATTGGAGGTGTCGTTCTCGGGCGTCTGAGCCGGCTCGGCAGCAGCGGGACTGTTCGACGGCATGGCAGGTGGCGGCTCTGTAAACCAAGTTTATAAAGCAAAAGAAATGGTGCAAATCAAAACATGGGAAGGTCCCTCAGAAACACCAGGTGCAGCTTCATCCAATCTGTCAGTCGCTCGGACGATCACTCTCCCTCACCGCAGTCCTCACCCTCTCCTGCGGGATGAAAGAGGACACATAACACACCATGACGTGAGAAAAATGCAGCACAGTAGCAGGTGTGAGTGAGAAATCCTTCTCCACTTGTGACTGACATCTCTCTTTCTCATTATTCTCACATTGCTGAGTGCTTGCTCATCGTTTCACACCTACAGACACACAGGCGGAAGAACACACTGCATCTCTGGGGTCACGGCTGTTCAACAGGTGTGTGTGTGTGAATTACACATGATGAATGCGCTGCTGCACATGCAGAGCAGAAAAGAATCAAAATGCTTATCTGCTGAGGCTAAAACACAGGTGTCCTCTAAAAAATCTGAAGCATTCAAGGTAACTCTCAACACCGGCAGTCAGAGTGATTGATGTGGCTGAAAATAATAAGGTTATTAGACAAGGTGGCTGCATTCACCGAACCTAAATTTTAGATTATATGTATTCTGTAAAGCTAATTTGGACACATTTTATTTGCAATCCTGAACCTGAGAATGATGTTAGAATATATTGTTAAAATATTAATAAAAATGCAGAAAAAAACAGACCAAAACCTTTAAATATCTCCATCCTAGTAGCGTAAAAATACACCACCTCTCCTTCGGGAAACTGCATGAAGCTGCGTGTTTTAGAGCATTTCATGTCGCCGAGTAGAGGTCAGCTCTGAGGAAGCTGCATGTGACCTTGTGAGACTAAAACTGGCTCATTGACGTTTAAAATGGGAATTTATTAATAACTACATTTTAAAAAGAGCAAAACAAAACACGGATTTACTACCACAGAACAGGTTTTTACAGGTAAAATTCCTTTTTAATGTTTTGTTTTCACTTATTTTGTCAAACTGAGGTGTAGGAATATTACAGGGGTGTTTTCATAGCTGCTTATTATGATCACACCCATTAATCAGAGATGATAAAGTATGTACAGGTAGTTCCCTTCTCATTAAGCTGAGCGAAGACAGCACTCCGGCTGAGTCAGACCTGCAGACACAGCTCCATTTTGGAGATCAAAGCATTGATCATAATAATAAGCAGATCTTTCCGAGCATGTTGCGATGTGCTCGGTGATCTATTTTAACTTGGAAACGTAGCTTAGCAAGTCTAAAACAACTAAAAAATGGATTTTTGTTGCATTTATTTCACAGAAAATGATGCAACACCTCCCTTCTCTAACACACGATCATTTTTTTAACAGTTTAAATGCATTATTTTCTCTACCTGAAACATAAAACGGATCTTTTTGGGAAAAACTTGCTGTTGTGATTGTTAAAAATCTGGTTCCTAATGTTTTCATTGTGTATAAAACACATTAATGACACATAACTGCTGCTTGATATCTCATTTATACACATAAAAACCCCAAGTTCCCTCATTTTGACACACTTTTGCTCTATGCAAAACAAATTTAGTCTAAATTTAATCTCAAAATATGTCAAATAAAAGAAGAAAATCTAGTATTTTGATTATGTTTCAAATAATCTGGATTAAAGTCCTTAAAGTTTATGTTTTCCCTGCAAAAATATGCTTCGTAAATAAGATCATCTGGAGGCAAAGCACAAAAGTAACGACCTGATCGCAACCTGAAAGTAAAACAGTATCGCAGTGGTGATCTGGCTCTGAAGCACAGTGCGACTGCAGCCGGAGTGTCTGGCAATGCTCACATTGTATTGTACAGTATGTCATTCCTCATGCTGTGTTCTTACATCACCTACTGTAAAGTCAGCCGAGGCTGGGTTACCAGCAAAAGAACAGGAGTGGAAACTTTGCAGAAATGGGTGTGCAGTATCCACCCCGAAACTCCTGGGGCTCCCTAAATGAGCTCCAGGCTGGGTGCCAAATATCTTCTCCAAGTTCCGACTATTTGGGTCACACACCTCACACTCCTACAACAACTTACTATACCCTGATAGAAATTGTTCCAGTCCTCGTGCCAGCAGTGATTTAAATTAAACCATAGTCTGAGGCCCATGCAGAAGCCTGTACTGGTGGGAGGAGAAATAGTTGCGCAGAAAAAAACCTTCAGAGGTACGTCAAGGTAATGAGAGTTAGACAGCAATAACACAGGAAACGTGGTGGCTTCTTTTCACAATATGAGCGCGAATGTTTCAATTAATGAAAGTACATTAAAGTACAGCAAAAAGTAGCTTTGAAATCAGGTGTATGAGATGAGATTTTTATAGTACTGAGGTCAGGAGATCGCATGTTCCTCTAGAGTAGAAACCAGAAAGAAAGCGTTGTCTTGCATGTAGCAGATGCTTGTCCACATCTGAATGAAAATGGGGAAGCTACGTTACTTCACCCGAACATATTGTCATCGTTTTACACATAATAGGTTTGGAAACAATGAGGCTGGACCAAAAATGATGCATTTGTTAGGTTTATTAAGTTTATATTAATCTGTTATCTAATCCAAGGAAAAAACAGACTTTAATTAACCAAAAACTACATTTATAATAGTACAAAAAATCGAATTAATCATCAGTCGATCAATTTACTATCGTTATTATCATAATATATATTTTAGAATATAGATATCATATGTGTGTCATCTGTTAAATCAATGACTTGAGCTGTAGAATATAATAGTTTACATGAAAATAAGCTAATTTAACTTTTAACAAATTTTATTGAAAGAAGTTTTGAGTAAATTATTGATAAATCAAAACAGTAATAAGTCAAAAGGATGAGACCTGCGTGTATAAAATGTAATTAAAGTAAAAACGTAACAAAAAGAAGTTAAGAAAGAAATTAGTCATCGTTTGTCACAAAGTTTTAAAGCTTTATTTTTAAAGTCTACACCGGAAGTGCGGTAGTCATTTCCGCTACATTGACGAACAGTCGCTTGATGACAATTAATATTGGGAGCGACCTCACGCGGCCTTTACCGGCCAATCTTTTATAAATATTTTATAAGCAGGTATTATCCCGGCAGGAGTGTGTGCAGGCAGGCCAGCCGGTGACACACACGTGCCTGAGTGTGTAGTGACGATAAGCTTTACTAGGTCAGGTAAAAAAACACACACGCGGGCGCGTTTAGACCGAATGCACTCGTTAACCCCGGTAGGCGCGCTCCCGCTCGCTCGCTCTCCGCGGAGGCGACGGTTCCGCGCGCTGATGTGTCTGTCTGCATCTGGTGGGTAAGAGGACGGTGCGCTCCGGTTTAACGTTACCTGCAAGTGTTGGGGGGTGGGGGGGGGGGCAGTGACCACTCCACCGGACAACGTTTGATACACAGTTGTTACATAACGGTTGTCCGGTTCCTGTGATTTTTTTTTTCCTCAAGTTCACTCGCCCCATGTACGAAGCTCTCCGTCTTCACGCGCACATCATTTGCTAAAACGGAACGCACGGTTTGGCTCCGGAGCGCGCGAGCTATGACTTTATGAGATGAACTTAACGGGTGCCGGTGTACGTTCACGAGCCAAAATGAAATGTTTATATTTACCGTGTCGTCCGTCCCTCAGGCACCCGGACCCTGACGGTCGTCGCTCTCTCTCACTCACTCTCTCTCACTCTCTCTCTCTCTCTGTTTCTCTCTCCCTCCTCGCGCTCTACCGGGGTCTTCTCAGTCCGCTGCTGCCGTCTCTCTCGCTCGCTCTTCGTTTCTCCGGACCAGCTCGCTCTCTCACGAGCCGCAGAGGCTGCCGCTCGCTTCCGCGGGGTCCTAGTGTCCGCAACGCTCAGCGCAGGCGCGTGCACAGACACCGAACAAACGCACGTGCACGCTGCAATAGAAGACAGGTGTAGGAATAAAAACTTCCATTTAAAACGACGAAAACAAAAAGTTCTCGCTTTTCTTCTTTGGTAACAAGACAAATCTTCACCTAAACTAATTTAGTTTGATTAAAAAAATAACAAATTAATAATTAATTACATAGATTGTTGTTTTTTTCTTTTTATTTTTTTGAAGTTGACAAAAAAGAAGCTAAATAATGATGCTCCATATCTGTTGCAGATCATTTAATGTGACACGTACATGTTTTTACATCATTTGAATCATCTGCTATCTTAGACGCCAGAAACAAGTCGTTCATTTTCATATCAGACGCAAAAACTCATTGGTTCGTTTTCACAAACATCATCTTTGTGCTACTGGAAGTGAAAAAAAAACTTCACAGAGGATCTCAGTCAAAGCTTTGCGTAAAAACAAAACATCTGTTGGAGAAATGGCGCTTTTCGAGGCATCAAAACCAACATTAGTTATGGCAAACATCTTGCTTAAGGGACCCATACGCGTTCAAAAAAGTCGTGAAAATTTTTTTGAACGTGTATGGGGCCCTTTAAGGTTAGGAAAACACTGCTTAATGTCCTTTCCTGTATTTTGGACTAAAAAACAAAAAATCTTTAATTTTTTAACTCTTAATTTTAAATCTTAATTTAAAATGTTTAAAGTAAAAACGTTTGATTTTAAACCATAATATATTTTTAAAATCTTTATTTTGAAATTAAAATATTTTTAATTATAAACCTTAATTTTTCCTTACATCTTTAATTTAAATTTTTAAATTAAAATATTTTTAATTTTAAACCTTAAATTTTGTTCAAATCTTTATTTAAATTTTTAAAATTTAAATCTTAATTTTTTCATCTTAATTTGATAGCTTAAAATGTAAGATACATTACTGTGACAGAGATGGTATTAAAATATCTCCACTGGTATTCAGACTTACATTGATGACTGTATTTTGATTGACACTCTCATATGTTTTGAATAGAGATGTAAAAGAAGCCAAATATGTTATATGATTGATTTGTGATGCACCGGATCTCGCGAGCACATCTGCACTGACTGTTTTTTATCTTCTCTGTGTGGAAACGAGAAGAAAAATCTACCCGGCCCAGCTGCAAACACATGTGCTGTGTTTGGTGCTGGGACGTGTGATCATCACCAGTATTACCAGTAGAAATATGTGTGACTGAGCGTCATTGTTCAGATACTAGACTGGAAATAAAAAATAAATAATTTGTGTTCATATAAACGTAATCCGAACAATCAGATCGCTATCAAAATCTAATTAAACACTTCAGCTGAGTTTTTTATTAAGTTGTGTTTGTATAGTTTTGTTTACATCTGGTATTTTGGCATCAATAACAGTTCTGTTGCATTATTTATGTCTCAGAAAATGTTTTTTATTTATATTATAATATAAATTAAACATACTATTATAAAACAGAGTGAAGGAGAATATAAGTTTGAGGTTTCCGTAAATCTTCATGAGACGTTCCTCCAACTGCATAAAAAAGAAGAAAAAGCAATAAAAGAAATAAAAAAGCAAAAGGAAAATAAAAGGGGGGCTGCTGTTATTGTTTTGAACAGAAAAAACGTATTTTCATCCAAAAAAAAGAACAAAAGAAGCCGATAAACACAGAACCCAAACTAAACATGAAGATCAATTATAAGATTAATATAATATACAACTGATTAAATCATTATATCAGTTATATTTAAAACGATAAAAAGGTTTTTCATGTAAGAAATATAAAACATTTTCAGTTTCATTATCTGCATATTCCAGTGGAGGGTTGCAGGGAGCTGGAGCCTATCCCAGTAATCACTGGGCGAGAGTTGGGGTACAACCTGTACAGGTCACCAGTTCATCAGAGAGATGAGCAACCGGCCACACTGAGGGACATTTTTAGATCAACCAATAAACCCAACATGTTTAACTGTAAAAAAAAAACCACTTTAACATGACTGATGTTAAATTATATTTCATGTAAACCTGATCTGTTGCACCGTCACACACTCACCGAACTGTTGGAAGAAGCTCGTCTGGCCTTTCCTGGTAATTATACGCCCTGGCAAACATTAACCTGGCTTAAATGAGCAGGTGGGGGCTTGTTATTTATCACACCAGAGTGGTTTGTGCTAATCAGTATTAACCAAAACATTAACAATGCTGCTGCAGAAAGCAAAAATTAGTTTAACATTAATATTCGGCATCAGCCAATAAGCTTCAATGTATTATCTGGTAAATACCCATAAAGTGAAACGTTATTCAGACAGAAGATAAACAGAATAAGCTGCAAAAAAAAACAGCTGTAATGATGTTTTTATGAAGCTGTAATTGTCAACAGATAGTAAAAAGTCATAAACACACACTTGTAGTAAAGTGCATCATAATATATTTTACTGTTAAACTTTTACTATGATAATAAACATCATATGATTAATGCGCCGCTACTTTATTATTTTGCCAACAGCAGCAGGTTCTGATGTAGCTGCATGATGATCAAACCGCTGCATCGGGTCGTTTAATGTTTAATGCTGTTTACGGTATTTTGGCAGCATTGACGCAGAAATGAGCAAATTTGGTCTAATTTCACAAAACAAATATAGTTGGGAAAATATTTTAGCTTTATAAAAACATAACTTTTGTATTTTAAGCAAACTGTTGATTTTAGGAGATTTTTCTTCCTTTGTGTTTATTTAAAGCAAGAGGTTTTCGCTTTGGGCCACTTTTTAAAAGCCCGCTGACCCATTTTCCTGCTTGGCAGGTTCTTGTCTCACTTTTTCTTGCAGGTGATGTTCAAACCTGCAACAACAAGTTCAATCCTGCTGCCTGACAGCTGTGGACACTTAAAGCTGTGGAGCTCCATGCAGGTTCTACAAACCCAAATAACCCAAATGAGCATATAAATAAACAGTGTTGATTAATTAAATGAATAATAAACGCTCAGAGTTGCACTCGTCTCTGATAAGACTGTATGGAAACAATGAAGAATTCTTTGTAGCCAGAAGGAATTGTGGGATAACGTGTCTCCTTTCCTTTCTTTGAGGACGACTCAGTGTTTATAAGTTTAAAAGAGATTTTTTTATATATATAAAAGAAATAATGAAGCTCCTTTACTTAGAATTTAAAGAATTGTTTCTGATTATGGCACCCAATCAGACACTTCCGGGTCATTTCACCTCCAAAGCTCCGTGCGTCAGGAATGACTCGGATTGAACCGTGACCAAGCTGCCTTTTCACTTCACGCTGCTCTCATTTACAAGCTTTAGGTTGTAAATCTAGTTGTTGTTGCTCAGATGGAAGTTTGTAGCATCACTACTGAACACTGCAACTGCAATATTATCAGCAATATATGTAAACAGATACTGGGATGGACGAGCTTACGGTGTATTTTACCAGAATAGTACTACTGGTGGGGGTTTTGAGCAATATTTCAGAGAGGAAGAACAGAGATTTTACAGAACTTTATAGTAAAGGAGACTTAATTAAGCTTTGCAGACACCTCAAACATGATCAATTCATAATAAAGGGTAGAAATAATTAAAAAAGACACTTATTTTCTACTTCTTTTAATAGTTTTGATTAAATTTATTATAAATATGCAACACTTATTTGTCTTTCAAAGTGAAAAAGCAGTTTTTAATATTATTTTTATCCCATTAGCATATGAATAAATGTGTGGATTAAAATGCGTTAATGACGCTAAATCAGTCAAACTGTATTAATACAACAAATTTCATTCAGAGTGTACATTGAAACGACAAGTAAAAACACAATATTACCCAATGAATCCCTCAAATTAAATCCTGTGAAACACATAGATATTAAACACAAAAGTCAAATTTACAAATAATAAAGCAGCAGCACGTAAAATCATTATATCTCAAGCCCGCTTTAACTGCCGGGGAATTAATAAAATGAAAAAAATTATACATGAATAAATAAATAATTAAACAAATAATAAAAATGTTAGGTTAAATAAAATAAATAAATACATAAAAGAACTGTCATGGTATATTAAAATATATTTAAATTAAAATATAATGATGTTTAATCAGCAAATATTTCCACTTCACCGAATGACAAACGACACATGTGATGTGTAAAACGAGCGAACGAACTGCCGCTGCAGATTTCCCATCTGATAAACGTTTGTTTTGTCAAGTTGATTTACTTTCCAGAAGAAAAGGCTTCAACCCAGTTTGACCTCTGAGAAGAGAAAGGTGCATTGATCTTTACTACACAGGGTCATAACTGCAGTGTGTGTGCGATGGTCGGGGGGGCTTTATAGCGGCAAACTTCAGAGGTCACGAACAACGGACGCCCTCTATGAGTTCAGTTCGGACAATGGATCACACCCCCACCTTACACATCCCCACAAACGCACACGTGACCCCTGAAGGAAGCTCGTGTGAGAACTGCTCATGCTTGGATAAACCAAGCAGAAGTTTCAGTCTTCGTGTTTTATTCTCTTTATTTTCTGTGTTTTTTTGGGATGTTTTTTGGTAGATTTTAAGGCGACGGGAGTTTAAAACAAACCTTTGAGTTCCTTAAACATCTCTGCTCAATTGCATTTTGTCTTTTTTTTATCTCCACAATGCCAACTAAAGAATATAAAAAAGCATTTTCATTTAATTCAGTTTCATTTCATTTTCCTTTCATTCAGTTTACACTTTCAACAGATGCAGATGTAATCAGAAAGCAGCATTTATTAGTGTTTCTCTGAGTTTGTTTCCACCACGTCGGGCTGCAAGATGTTCAGTTCGGGTTAGAAATGACTCTCTAAGAAATGTAAATAAATCAAACAGTGAAAGTTTAAACATTTGCCCCAATTCTCATAAATGTTTAGCAAAGCTAAATTAACCCTGAGTGCATAGTTCCTAAACTCAATGCTTCACTGAGTCAAAGACAACAGGACTGAGTTAATGCAGATTCGTTTCCAGCAGACTGAACAGGACCGCTGTTGCAAAATGAAGCTTTGGGATAAACCTTACTGTCTCGGTATTTACTGAATCCAACTTGGTTTGATCTCAGCTGAGGACTTTTTTCCATTCTTTTTGTGAGAATTCAACATTTCCTATCAAATGCCGTGTTTAATGTTTTGCATTTGTACCATAATCTGATGAAAAATAAGTTTTGCTTAAAGACTTTCTCAGCTTAAATTCACATTTGTGCTGCTTGTTTTTTATGAAATATTTATGAAAGTATGAAGGTTAAAATATCAACCAGCTTCTTTTCACCCACATAAATAAATTAAAGAAAACTTTAGGCTTAATTTTTGCTGATAAGTTTTATTTATTTGCTACCATAATTTCGAAGGTATTGTAGTTTAAACGTTATTTACAGATGAAACCAAACCTGTAAGTTTCAAACGATTGCATCTCAAACAAAACAATTTTGTTAAATCTTATTTTATTCTACTCTACGTCATTTAGCAAACACTTTAAATCTCAGAGTTTTGTGTAAATTGTCGACTTACCCCTGAAAACATTCAAAACTAAACAAATTTTTCTGCAGGACTAAAAGTAGCATATATGTCTGACCCTTTTTTTGGATCTTATAAGATGATGTTAATTAATTAATTAATTACAAACACCAGTTTTTTATGATAATATGAAAGAAATGAACAGCAAATATATTTCACATCATATTGCTTGTCAACAGAGTGAGGAGGACATAAGTGTGCAAGCTGACTTGTTTATGGCAGTTGCAGGCTTAGTGTAGTTATTTACATTGGAAGTAATTTCCCCTGTGAGGCAAACACTGTGCTGTTTCTTATTATAAAAGTTATGGGAATAGTAGCTTTGCAAATGTTAACAGTACGTTACAATACTCACTCATTGTAGAGTGCAGGAACTGGGTTGGAACTGGGCAGGAACTGGTGCTTCTTCCAGCAGCTCATCATGGATTGCCGCGTAGACGACGGCTTTCCTGTAAGAGCTGAGTTGGCAACAGATGAATACTCATCGGCCACAGCAGTGATTTTCATTTATGATTCTAGAGTTGTTTGGGATGAACTGCTGTTTTCTATTTTTTATTATTAACTTTTAGTTACATTGTTCTATTTTATTTTACATCATTGAAGTATATGTTAAATGCTGCAAATGTATCTGATACAGTTTATGAAGAACTTTGAAAGCTGTTATAAAATAAGGCCTTCGCTGTCAGAAGCGACGGCTAGGGGTTTATCCCCAAACGCCCCCGATCGTCGTACTTACCAATCCTCGAATAGACACAATATAAAGGTGCACATGTTCAGTCACAAAACTCCACCCGGTGTGGAAACTTTGAACCGACAGGACGCATCCTGAGGTCATGACTTTTTATTTGATTTGTGGTCAATGAGACAAATAGTTCCAGAGATGTAGTTTTCCTGAATAAAGCGCCACCTGGTGGGGAAGGCATGAATCCGATAATCGTGAAATTCGATCCAGATCGTCCTCTTAGGGCTCTAAACAAATACACCGGGTATGAAATTCTAATTGTGAAAACTGTTCGAGTTATCGCGCTCATATAGAGGATATCTGGTAGCGGCGGTTGTGATGAAATAATTACATAATTGCTTTAGTTTAAATACATAGGTGGAGGTGTTTTTTTGTGGGGGGGGGGTTCGACTGTCGACTTTGAATGATTTATAATATACATTTTTCCCCTTAATTATCTACCAACGTGGTCTTTATTTCTAACCCTTTGCAGTGACAAATAGCTATTCTTAAGCACTAAACTCTACATTTCAGGTTAAGTTTGTGCATAAAATAAAAACCGGAAACAAAATACATTTTAGTTTTGGCGCCAGAGGTCTAGAAAGGTTGGAGATCTCCATCTGGTTGATGAAATCTCCTCAATCTGCAGCCTTTACTCGTCTTAAAAATATTTCCCAACTCAAGCCGTCGCTTGCTGCCTGCATGAAACCTCCAACCTTCATGTTTGGAGCTCCTTACTGCACATCTTAACTTCACTCCTTCCAAGACATCTTGCATCCCTCGTTACCGTTCTGACCTCCTCCCCTCTTACATCCCGACCTGGAGCTTGTGGTCTTTTGATACTGGCATGCTCTCCATTCCCAGCGCCAGGCTGCAAACCCACACACAGAGCTTTCAGTGTTGCAGCCTGAGCTCTCTGGAATGCCCTTACCAATATTTTCAGACCTTCATTTCAAGATATCTCCCCCTCCCTCCCCACTGGGGTATTAGTTTAGTATATTTAAGAAGAAAAGTAATGATTTGGTGGTGTGAAACTCCCAAAATGGTGGATTTTTATCAGGCTAGTAGGTCATGCTGACCAAAAATAGATCCCATTTTCTTATGACGAGCCTCTCTTCCCTACTGACCCAAACTTTTGCTTGTAAACTTCCCTGTTAGCTTTCACTGGAGCCTCTCGAACACCATTTAGAAAAGCTGTATTCCGGATGAGGGATGTTCAGGAATTTTACAAATGGATCCCTTTCCGAAATCAGAGGATAAAATGTGGTTTTCATATGTGGATGTGTTTGTTTAGCAAACTGCAGACTTGAATAGATCAGAAGGAAATAAAGAGCTGCGGTTATGGAATAAGCAGTCATGCGTTACATACCTATGTTTACATGTTGCTGTGCAGCCTCGGATCCAAAGCAACAGTCAAGAGTTTGATGTTAAATATCATTTATTGCAGATAAAACACAGATCCACAATGTTCAGTCACATCATCGGCTCCAGCAGCTTGGAGCTGGAGGTGTTTACAGTTTCATGTCAGGACAAGCCTGTCTAGTCAGACTCAATTTTGTGTCACGCATGAGCTCATTCATTTATTAAATCACTCGCAGAGTCAGTCATTCCCCAAAGAACAGAAACGTGCTAATCCGAGTTGCAAGCAGCCAGTCGCAGAACGCTGAGAGGGACAGAAAACGGGAGTCAAACTGATGCATAAATGTATATAAAACAGGACAAAAGCGCGTCTAAACTAAAACTTCACAACTTTTTCTGGTAAAGAATGAAACAACAAACATCGCGGGGCCATGCTGGATAGATAAATATCCACAAAACGTCCCATGATTCCCTGCAAGGGACAGAAATCTTGGACAGCAGCAAAGAGTAGCAAAGAGTGAGAAGTCGGTTTGTATGTGTAGTATTTACACACTGGAATAAATCCATGAGGTTTCCTCTTTAAAAGGTTTATTTATTCCATAAAAGGATCAAATAAAGGAAAACAGATTCCAAAAGGACGCTTTGGATAAATTTAGCAGCATTTCATCGCTGCAACAGCTTCATACTTTGGCAAAAAAAACATAGTTTCCATGCAACTTGCTTGACATGACTACTAAAAAAACCTAAAATAAACTGATATTTTAGAGTAAAATAATTATATATGCAGTTTTTTTTTCTTGTAACATGTTAAAATCAAGCCCTCATAATAAGTTGATCCTGACCTGTTTTCTTTTTCACTGAAGAAAAATAAGACAAACGTTCATTTTTTATTAAGTTTTATCTGCATCAAGTCCAAGCAGATGCCTGACCAACTCTTTAGCTGTTGGAGGTAAATATTTCAGACTTTGCTACTCTTTTGGAAAACTGACCCTGTTGATACCAAACAGCACACACACACAAACACACACACACATTACAGTAATCAGATATATCCTCTGACTGAAGTACCAAGATACACAGAAGTCAGAACAACTTGAGCTGCCATACAGCCTCCCCAGATGTTCAGCAAAAATACAACAAATGATTTAAAAATTCAAACATATCAGGGTGATTGATTTAAAAGATAATTCTTTCAGCAAACGGTAATAATGGGGGATAAAAAGCACCCATTCGGTGCATTGTAGCAACGTGTCGCCCACCTGTCACTACGGTTTCACACATCAGGACAAAAAACAGGTAGTCTCTCTGTTCCGCCTCGGCCAGACGGGACAGCTTGGGAACACCCCGTTAAAGCTTAAGGTCTCAGCAGGATCTGACCACACTCGTGCATAAAAACACACAAAACCAAAAAAACTAACAAATAAATAGTAAGCACACAGTGCCGAAACTTTAAAACTTTACACTCCTTTTTGACTTTTTTCACCCTTCTCTCCCACGTGGTTACATGAAACATCTCCACCCTCATCCTCAAACCTTCCTGCATGTTTACCCTTCACAAGCGCATCTTTCCACTTACGCGACCCTCTTGCACCTCAACAATGCCGAGAACACACACACACACACACACGCTACAAACCCATAGGTTTCCGAGTCCTCGCGTAGCTATGCATGATCAAATCACAACCATAATAAAACACAAAGAATCACAGCTATACATCAGTAGGGATGCAGCGCTCATTTGGTGTCCAGCATCGGGATTGGTTGATTGGGGGGATTAGAGCTCCTCTGCCAACCAATAAAAACAAACATGAGAAGATATTCAGTCCCGGCAGGGTCAGTCATCTTTGGCTGTGATGAACCATCACTGTCTGAGAAGAGAGGAATCATTCAGTCAGACAAATAACCAACAACTGCTTCAGATTTAAGCAGGTACGGTGAGGTAGCGTCATGCACGTCACGCCGTCGTGTTTACTGCACAATCTCAGCGAGCAGCTGCTGAACTAAGAAGAATCCTGAAACGTTCTGGTTTCCAGTATTACACTAAGCTTAGCTGGAGCTTTGTATTCATTGTGTGTAAAAATGTGTTTTAAAGCCACATCATGCTGCAATATCGCATCAGTTTTTGGGTTTATGTGGCTTAATAAACAAAAATAACCGTTAATGGTTGATAAGAGATTACAAAAACACAATATAAAGTAATTTTGCACAATATAGTAAAAGACCGTCAAGTCCTGTCTTAAGATCTACAATCCTGCAACCTTTAGATGGATTTCTTCATCCAGACCTGGTAACAAGCCGTTCATTTGGTTCTGTGTGATGCATCTAATAGATGCAGGATGGTAGATATCGAGCACCGGACTTTGGTACCCAATTAAAAAATAAAAAACATCATATACGTTTTGTAATATGTTAGAAAATACATTAAAATAATCTAAAACGACAAATTAGGCTGCTTCCTGTTGAATTTCAACGCTTGCAGAATAAACCAGGTAGCTTATAATCCTCGTTTTTGTCAGAGCTGAACTTAAAAAAAAAAAAAAAAAGCAACACTAAATGATGTGAGGCGACTAAAACCGACTGTTTGGGACGCCTGTGCAAAAGAAAGTTAATGAATCACTCAGTTTTTCCAGAATACAGACTTTATACTTAACAGTCTAAAAGAAATACAAGCATGCAGGCAGATCTGAAAGGTTGTTACATCCTGTTAATTTACAAAGCGCTTAAAGTTTATTTAAAGACTTACTGTTTTTGTCCTGCCAGCTGTTAACCTGCTAAGAGAAAAGAAAAGATCTTTTTAGTGATTAACTGGGAACAAAGCGCTACAGGTTTCTGTTGTAAGCAGGGAAACAGGCGCTGCACATTATTCTGATAGAAACTGACCTAACTGTGCGGTTGGACCCTAACTTTCTGTCCGTCTGGCTGTTTGGAGGCGGGTTGGTTAATATCTGGTATAATGAACATTAATGCCGAGTGGAGGGAGCGGAACAGGAAGTCATTTCATCACTTCTCCTCTTGTAAAGAGGAGGGGCTTCATAACGTTTAGCTAATGAGATGGCACATTAATGAAGCTTACTACGCTGCAGATGAGAGCATGTGGAGATCGAGACGAGCCTGTGGATTGTGTCCCGCAGCTGGAGAATGCTCATGCACTTCTAGTTTTGGCAAATAGACTAATTTTGCATGTGCAAACATACAAAATCAGCCAAACCAGCAACTGCTCAGCGGAGAACGGCAGCCATGTTACAAAGATGGAGCACCTTTGTGACCATGGCGGCAGAAATAGTCCTAATGAGGTGTGAGGGACGGCTTCAGACAGACACACACAGGTAAACACACCTACAGTATGATGCACGAATCAATAAAAAACTGGATCCCGTTTCTCTGAATGACTTTATAAGACTGGGGAGGTTGCTATGACGACAGAGTTACTTTTACACATCGAGACGTACGGTTTGTACGTACATACAAAGGGTGGAGTTACCAGAAATTAGGCCGAATACTGAATAAGTTTAAAATAAACGCAGTGACAAACAAACTCAGTTATTTATTATTAATCTCCATTAAACTAAATTCCTATTTTAGGATTTCAGAGCACTTAAAAACAACAAAACAAGACGCTTTACTTTAAATATGGCTCTACATTCACTTAAGTAAGATTTTTATTTTTTATTTTAAGATTTGGGTAAAGAAGGCTTTTGCAGAACAGTCTGTTGAAAGCTGTAACCCTTAAACCCGTGAAAAACGGCTAGAAAAGTAACTTTAAAAAAAAAAAATTATAAGGCCTTTAATTGTCCCTTTAACAAAATGTACAAAGAAAGTAACACATTACTATTTATTAACATGCAATACGTCCAAATTCTGTGTCATTTTCTGCTTTCAGGTGTTCATTTAGGAGAAAAAGACAAGAATCAGATTCTGTTCAGTGGGATTTTGGGGCGAATTTTCTTTGTAATTATAAATTGATGTCAAATGTCTCGGAAAGTGTGGTATAATATTTATCCCGCTGTGCAGGCGATATAAGCAATATTTTACTCTCTGGAACTCGTTTCCCAAATAAACCTGCCCTGACCTAATTTTCTTTTTAAAAAATCTGATTAAAACATCTTTTCAGGGCTGCTATTATTGATTTAATTATTACAATTATTCTAAATTATTTTATGCTTTATTTTTCTAAATTTTTAATAAAAATATTATCTTTGTATTTATTCCATGTTTTCTTGTTGTAAAGTGTCAAGAAAATAAATAATAAAATTATTATTATTATTTAAAAATATTTTTTTTTATTATGCTAATATCAGGATCCAATCAGTCAACGATCAATGCAACAAACATCATTTCAGCACTTGAATTAATACAAAATGCATCTGAATTTACTTTTATATGTGAAAATCTCTATATTAGTTTACACTATTAAACTATAACAGCTTTATACAAGCTTGTAAAAGTCATCTAATTTATCAGGGATTTTGTTACCAGGCAACGTTTGGTAAAAATGGGGATAACCGAGCTGCAAAAAAAGAAACTAAAAAATTTGTTTTACCTCTGTCCTTTCCATTCAGCAGTCTCTCCTCATCCTCCCGTCCTTCATCTGCTCAGAATGGGGAACAATATGACTCACTATGAATACGTGAAACGAGTAAAGAATAAACACTACTGTGTTTTTTTTAAAGAAGATTAAGAGCAGCCTCATTTGTTTTCTTTCTCTTTTTACAGGTATATGCTGTTAAAACAAATCCCATGAAGCTGCTCAGAGGACGGTGGCACAAAGGGAATATATTTCTGTACCAGAGTGGAGCTCTTTGACAAGTGAGGAGACGGTGTTTGTGATGGAGTCAGCTGCTACCAGAAGGTCGTTCCTCAGATTTCTTCTCGTGCCTGGAAAGCAAAATGACACGCAGAGGTTTTAACCACACCGAGGCAACATGTATAAGCTTTTCTCTGCTTTGTAAACTTTATCTTCTTGTCAACTGGTTTTCTTTATGAGCAAATGAACTGTTACTATGGTGACACTAATTAGAAATACAGCTTTAAATGAATATGCGTATAAACTGTAGAACAGATAAGCATGACAATTGGAAAAGAACATTAACAGAAGTCTCTGTTGTGTTTCAGCTGCTGGAAAAGATCATTTTCCACTTGTGATAGTTCACTGTTGGTATTCCGTCTAGAATAGACAACTAATGTCTCCCATTAGGAAGGAAGAATAAGAAGCTTTTCTACAAGACTGAAAGAAATTTGTTCAAGGGTTTGTGATATTTCCCTTGTGCTTTTCCACATATTCAAATGAAGTAAAATGCAACAGTAGTGACCTCTCACTCCTTAAAGATGCTGACATGGCCAAAGTGGTCTGTCTGCAGGGCACCGACAGCGCCCCCTACTGCCGGTACACAAACACTCAGGCTTCCAGGTTAGACAGAATCTCTTTAAGACACATTTATGCTCTGTTACGTAAATGGACATGTCAGTTTCACATGTTGTTGCCACCACCCTTATCCTTTCATGTATTGTTGTTAAATCAGCTGATCCACTAGTGCTGAGACCAGAGTTCATCACTGTTCCGGCGTTTTCTGGTGGCGTTGCTCAGTTTTCTTTGTGAAGTAACGGATAGCAAAGCCGCTTGAAAACAAGCTAAACAAGGCTTATGCCGACTACGGGCATATTCCTGAACGCCCCTAATCCTCGAATAAATACAATAATATAATGTAATAACCTGTAACTATATTAACAAGTCATCATATTTATTCATTGAGCCTCACTGAGTTCAACAAAGAAGAAAGTAGACTGTATACCTTAACTACTTAGAATTTTAATCAGGCAGGTATGATGTCATTCCCAGACGCATCCTAAAGTCATAACCTGTTATTTGCACTTGATTTGAGGTTAATCTAACATATAATTACAAAGATATGGTCAAAACAGTGATTTTTCAGTTACAAAGCTCCACCTGGTGTGAAAATATTGAACAAGGCAGGTATGATGTCAAAACAGGAAGCATCCTGAGGTCATGAACTTTTATTTGCATATTATGTGAAGTCTAAATAGTTCCAGAGATACACCGTAGACAAAAATCGTGCATGAAGCACCACCTGCTGGGGAAATCATATACCCAATGCTAGTGAAATTTGATCCAGGTGGTCTTTGGGGACCTAAACAGGTTTACTGAGAATCAAAATGTAATTGTTAAAATTGTTTAAGTTATCGCGCTCATATGAAGGACACGCGGCGGAGGCACATCCATAGTTAAATCCCTGACACTCCAGGTTCAGGGATTTAATTATGTTCAGAACCAAAGCAGGATGAAAATGTCCGTCTTGTATCAGTATTTATGTTGAGCATAAATGACCCTTCAGGTAACATTCACACTCGGCTTTTTGTCTCAAATCCGAGTCAGTTTGCGCATAAAGTTTGGGCTTCGTTAGGGCTACTGTGAATGCGATTCGCATCAAAGCAGCAGACTCAAGTCTGCTTAATAACCTGGATAATAACCTGCAACTGGTTTGGTACGGCATCGTGGGTAAGACACAGGCTCTGGGTCCAACATCATAAAGATTTTTATAAAAACATTTGTTGGATTCGAGCTTCATCATTATCATTTGAAGCACAAGGTAAAGAGAAACACAAAGTCATTCATTTATGTTGCTCCTACTTTCCTACCGTGAGCAAAGGCCTCTTGCACATCACCCCCTACTCCAGCCAGAGAGTCCTGAGGAGGATACATGTGAGCATGTGGAGATGCGGCACCTACAGAGCGAGCGGTGGACGGACTTGGTCGAGAAGGAGAGGCGTGAGAAGAGCCAGCAGTCTGTGCCTACAAAATTAATCCATAAAGCTCCTTATAAACACAAATCTTGCAATATTAGTCTTTTTTGTCATAAATAACAGCTAGAATTTAAGGCTGTTACATA
>JBAMHX010000025.1:18661614-18676204 GCA_037177515.1 Pseudomugil tenellus | reverse complement strand
GAGTGACTTTATGGTCGTAACATGCTCCATTCATAAAATCTGGAAGTTTCCTCCAGTTTTGTATGTATCCAACAACAACAGGTCATCCCAGAAGACATTTCCGTGAATATATCGTATTAAATCGTCCTTCTAAAATATGCTGTTTTCCCTGCATTTAGCGAGGACCGGAAGAGACGACCCGAACAGGAGAGAAAAGGTGTCATGGCAGCCTCCGGTGTTTTGCTCGGAAAGTGGTGGATATGTTATATACAGTCTTTGATATGTATTCGAAGATTGGGGTAATTGAAGATTGGGGGTGTTCAGGGACATACCCCTTCTCATTGAATCTAACGGCATCATTTCTAGTTTCCTATTTTACATTTAATGATAATGTCCGTGGATAATATGCCGATAACATCAGACGTCTCTACTATTTGCCTCTCAGGAAGGAGAAATGCTTTCGTACCTGCATTAAAATATGGATTTATTTATTCTCAGGTCATCTGGATCTAGTCTTTTATCAATTCCCAGAGTCAGAACGAGACATGAAGAAGCTGCATTCAGCTTCTATGCTCCACATTTCAGAAACAAACTCCCATAGAGCCTCAGATCAGCTGAAACACTCACTTTATTTAAATCCAGATTAAAGACACTCCTGTTTTCAGCTGCATTTCAATCATTTTTATTTTTATATTATCTTAAGTTTTTATGTTTTTGTAATCTTAAATCAATCATGATTTTAATAATTTTTAATTGTCATTTCTCTTATTTTTCTCATTTTAATTTAAATAATGCTTGTGTTTTATTGTTTTAATTTGCTTTTATTTTATTTTTAATATATTGATACATGTTAAGAAAAAAATATGATGTAACCAAAAAGTTCTTGGTTATGCAAACTTCCAATGTTCATTTTAGTCTTTTAATTACATGCTGAACTGGATGGTCAATAAAATTCTCATGATTTGGACTTTATGCGAGTGTCTTTTGGTTTCCTGTTTTACTTTGTAGGTTTCCTCTTTTTGCCCTGCGTTTCTGTTTCAGCTTTACTTTCTATTCATTCATTGTTGATCTGTGTTTTGTTTAGTTCTGCTGTATTGAAGTCCATTGGTTTCTGTTAATTTTGCTGACTCATTATTTTGCTCTTGGCACCCTAAAGGTTTTGGTAGTCTGTTTAGTTATTCCATGACAATCAAGAAATTAAAGTTAAGTATTATCTGCACTCCTTCTGCTTCGTGGCTATTCCGCTCACCACCCCACATCATTTCATAAAACAACATTATTATAACGACAAACATACTTTATACTGCTTCTTGTGTAAAAACAGATAAAAGTGACCATCACTGTTTCCTATGACCCAATAAAGCATTTTGTAAAGTAACGGTATTGAATCTACTTTGACATAAAAATCAGAAAAGCAGCAATTTATACAACAAAAAAGGATTTCACAACTAATTATGAATTAAATCATTTTCCTAAGACAGCTAAATATTATAACATATTAGGGGAACTAAGGACTTGTGATGGACTGGCCTTTTTCCAGTGATTGCTGGGATAGGCTCCAGCTACACAACCCTTCATTAGAATAAGGTTATTTATTTATTATTATTTAGGCTTTTGCAAAAAAACACATTTACATTGATTTATGTAGTTTAACACCACAAAACTTCAAATTTCCAATCAAACTCAAAATATACAACACTAAGCTTGTATATCTCCACCTTTCATGCAAGTGTTTACCTCTTGGAGGACTCGGGCACCGGTGAAGATAGCAACATGGCCTCGCTGGTGTTCCCAATCGGTCTGGAGGGGCTGCACGCACAAACACATCATGTATTGCAACCAAATAATCAGCAGTTTAAATACAAAGGAAGGATAACAACTTTAAATCATTCAAACACAAAGGCCTGCCTATCAGAAAACACACCTTCTTACACTCACATACCCGCACCGTCACGTGCTATTGAGTGCATTCATGCAACAGTGAATTGAAATGGTCTGAGCAAACACAGACAGGCCAAAGATCGACAGACGCAGAGAAAAAAAGAGAAAAGAAGAAGAAAATGTAGATCAAAAGTGAAACAAACAGAGAAAAACTCTAAAATGTGGACTCGTAGGAGAATTAAATTTGGCAGATGACTGCTCTACACATACTCACTTCTGTGTGGAGATCTGGCTTGACTATAAGGTTAATGCCTGCAGGTCTGCAATGACCCAGTCTGCTGCAGTTTGGACAATCCAACACTACAAATCCACCACAAAGGGGTGGAGCAACCAAAGCGCTGCAGAGGTGGGACTGCCATGTTATTCATGGTATCTGGATTTAAATGATTCCACTGGGTTACCATTTGGCCCAGTTAAACGTTTACAAGACAGCAGCAACATTTTCTTATCTAGTATTATTCTTATCTAAATATCATAAGTCCCGTTGCTTTACATCGCGATTTAAATAAATGCCAACATTAACAGAAAATCTGCCTAAAAACTATTAAATTCATCTACAAAGAATAATTAATACAAGGTTTTATTTGAGATCCCAACATTTTTTAGGTATTATGTTTAACACAAACATGCTAATTGCTGGTCATTAATGTCAGCTGCAAAATATTGTTCAGCAAAAATATAAAATATGACTGCGTGGTCATGGGGGGCTGGTTCCTGACAGCAGCATAAAGCCAGATGTTTATTATCTTTATTATGTTTTTTTTATTAGTATTTTTATATTTGTAGTTAAGAGACAGAATATAGAAGTTAGTTATTGGTAGGACAGTGTATTTATATTATTTATATATATTTATATTTATTATTTATTACATTTACATTATAAATACCTTGTTTTATAACTTTATTATGCACTTTTTTTAAAAAAAAAACTGTAAAGCACTTTGTGTTACTTTGTAGCATGAAAAGAAATATTTGAATATTGGTATTGGTAGAATATTGGTAGAATATTATAAGTTTTAATACAGCTAACGTTAAACTAACTAAGTGTAAATATTCTCAGTTTTGTACCTGGTTAAACAACACTGCATGGATCTAATACGTAACAATGATTTCAAAATTTATATTGAAATATCTTTAAAAATCCTGATTTTCTTTGTAGTCATTTGGTAAAAATTTGTTCATTGTGAGCTCATACACTATGTTGGCGAGGTTAAGGGTCCTTTCAGGTTCTTCGGGGTAAATTGGGTGGGGGGCCTCCCTCGATGACACGCAGCCCAGAGTCCTGCTCAGGGCTCGGCCGAGCTTTGTCGCAGACGACTTCTGCAATCACATAACGATGGATATGTTACTTAGGCCAAGCAAAGTGTGTTTGTTCACACCTGCAAAGCACCTTCTGAAGCAAAAGACGCATGTTTACAGCATTAAACTGTGTTACAGGATCATGGTGTATTGTACGTTTGATGGAAATAAAACAGCAGCAGCAGAAAAAATATGTAAATGTTGCCTGTGAACAATCAGTTTGTCCCTTCAATAATTTGAAATCTGGTGTTAAAAAAATGCAGCAGCTGACCAGCAATCCATTTTTCACATTTCTCTTGAATGAACATGCAATATGATGGTTCTGTAGGTAAGATGCACCATACTGGAAGGAGTAGATGCAAATAAAAAAGCTTTGCACATGCAATTTGAATTTATATTTGCAATAATTTCATACATAGTGAGGATTTGTTGTATTTTTAATAGAAAAAAAAACGCATAAGAGCAAAGTTTATCATTTTACCATGAACCGAGAAACCTTCAAGCAGCTCTTTGAAGAAATGAGAACTAAAATAAAAGGTCACATCTTATGCTTTCAAAGTTCAAACTGGTTCCAACATGAAGGTCAGCATTAAAACACAGTGAGTTCCCCCTGGTGCGATAAATGAGTAAGCACACAATGACTCACCCAGGATGAGTGCTCCTTCATCTGGTGCTGGTTGCTATGAGAGCCGCTGGCATTGCCGCGCCAGAAGCAGTTCTGGCAGAGCTGGTAACCACGGCAGCGGAGGCAGCGGTAGCGGAAGCCAGTCATCCCGTTGCTACGGCAGTATGAGCATGAGACGGGGTGATAAACTGAGAAAACAGAGTTTTTTGGTCAAGATTATCGGCTCTCGCTCATTTTAGCCTTAAAAAGGAATGCATTCACTACAAGTAATTTCTCTTAAGTCATCCGTCATCATAGAATCTCCCAGTGCTGTTGCTGGTTATTTTACAGCCTGCCCAGTTCACTGGTTTAAAGTGTTGTACCACAGCCTCATAGCAAAAAGCTTGCAGGTTTGAGCCACCGTCTAAAGACATTCATGTCAGGTGACCAATTGTTTGTCTGTGTTGCCCAGTGATGGACTGGCGACCTGTCCAGGGCGTACCCTGCCTCTCGCCCAGTGATTACTGGGATATTCTCCAGCTACCCGAAAAAAGGAAATTTATTTCCCAACAAAGCCAGAGATCATTAGATATCCCACATCAGCTCAAAACAGAGTGAAGACTGTCTAAAAACTAGAAATTGCAACATTCCCTGTGTGGATTTCATCCACTTAAGTCATGTTGTGTTGAAATCACAACTGGCTGAAAGGGTATTTAAGCACTCATTACTGGGAGAAGTGGTGGGTAAGAGTTCATCTAACTGTGTGGTATGATGTAACCATGGATACCACCTGTAAAGGGATCATTCATGAGTTTTCTAACACAACACATTTATTTGGCAATGTTTTTCTGACTGGTAAGGGTTCTTTAGGGAGTACAGCTGTAGGGCAAACTGTTAGATTAGGGGTGCTCGAGTTCATTTCCCAAGCTCTATCATCCTGCAACCCTTCTGAATGGCTCATTTGCATCTCAGCAGACATGTTAGATTAAAATATGACTTAAAAAATGATTTATTTTTTAAATAAATCATATTAAATTGGAAATATACTAATTTGATCCTGTTCTACGTGGCAGGGAACTTACTAATAACATGTTTAATATATTTTAAACACTAAGAGTCGTTGGGAATAGTGACAAAAACAAAAGAAATATTAGGAATAAAGCAAAAAAAAAAAAAAAAAAAAAAACCACAAGTAAAACTGAAAAAATGAATTAACTTCAAGTGATAAAGTCTGCAGTGTATCTGCACTGAGTGTGTAAGATGTGTGTTGATACCATGCTCCACGTTGGCCAGCCGGTGCATCAGAGGCAGCCAGACGAGACACTGAGGAGTATCAGCTATGATGTCCAAGAACATGTTGAGCATCACCCTTTTCTACATGATTAAAATGTTTAAAACAGACAAAACTGCTCAGAAAATGCATTTAAAGTCAGATAAACTCAGCACAACATTTAGGCAGTTTGTGGTCAATTATTTCGTATCAGACGGTGGAACAGCCTGATAACTCATTTACAACACGGTGTACATTGTAGCATCGGGCATTTATGGAATGAACAACACAGCTTAACTTTTCGGAAGTATCACTACCCAGTACCCAATCTTTTTGTTAAGTTTTTTTCATCACACCACCACTTATACCTCATTGTAAACAGGACTAATTAGGCTTTCAAATCACATATACTACAACAACTTCTGTTATTATTAAAGAGTATAAACATTTAAACATAAATTTCCTCCCTTTTTTCCAAAAGGTTAAGTCTATTAACATCCAGAGCTTGTCTCAAGAAGGGAAATGTAGATAAATGATGTGGGTACCTGCTGTGGAAAACAGGATCGAGTTACAGTGTGTGTGTAGCCAAAGGATGGTCCTTCATGCACAGCAGTGGGCAGCTTGAGCACCTCCCTCAGAAAACTGTCAAACTTGGAGAGTACCAACACACCGTTGGAGTCAGAAACCTGAGAAAACACATCTGCAAATGAACAGAAACAGTTAGAAAAACTCTTTTACAACCAATAAAATAAAAAGAATCCAACCCTTTTTCTCAAAGCAAGACATTATAAATTTCCTGTGTGTGCAGGAAACCAGCTGGAACAGCAGTGCTGACGTGCATTTTCCACAAGGTGGCACATATGAAGCATGTCAACATAGGCACTAAGTACCACCATAGCCAAGCTTCTTCAAGATAAACATGCCCAATATATATTTATGCTGAAACAAGTCTGCCCTGCAAGTTAACCAAGACTGAATGGCTTAATTTAAAGAGTGCAGATAGTAGCTCGACCTCTGAAATGCTTTATTTCTGTTGTAAAAGCAAAGCATTTTGCTCCTATTTGACAAGAAAAAAATAGAAGCTTCTTTATGGAGAGACAGAATAATATCTCAGTGTTACTAAGTAGAGAAAGAGTTAACTATCAACATATGAAAGAAAAAAAAAATCTCATTTTTTTGCAGGACACAACACTTTATGTGACCAAAGAGAAGCAGCGATGCATTTCTGGAGCTTCTACAAATAAACCAATCAGGATGTATCGCTGAATAAGATGTTGATCAATGTGATACTGTTACTTATGTATATAAGAAACAAACCAAACCGGAACATTCTGGTTGAAAACACAAAGAAATAAAAGCTGGTAGACTTGCAGCAGCAGGTGTCTTATGTTGTCAACTCAAATCCAACAGCGCCAAGAAAGACAAATAAGGATGTAATTGTAGGTCCAGGCTGAGTAGCAAACCCCCGAATGTATTAACACACACACAAAAGTAAACAGAAGTAATTTTCCAGTCTGTCAGCTCATAAAACCCACTTATGCTAATGTGGTGAATGGAATCTGTGCTTCCCTCTGCTTTACTATAATTCAGCTGGTTATTATCACTGTACAGTCAGAATCCACCAAACACAATGCAAACGTCTAAACATGACTCCCTGCTAGAGTTTCAGTCAGAGAAAATAACTTTATGGACACATGGGCAACGGAAAAGAACAAGCCACTTCTTGTCTGGAAAGTTTGGACGATCATTTCACGCAGCATTCAGATGTGAAAACACGACCGCTACAATGATAGCTGACACATTGCATGTAGTCAAACTAAGTTGGTTTAAATCTTCAGGTTTTTACATCAGAAATAAGATGCATAGATTTAATGAGAACATTTTAAACATCCCTTGTACTTGCTTCAGGACAAGGGGAGCTTCCAGGCTGTGGAATAATCTGCTGTTTTTACATAGTTTGGATTATCTAGGTTTAATGCTTTCTTGGATATTTTATTGGTTTTATTAATTTCATTGTGTATATTTTATGTTACTTTGCATTTTATCTGCTCTATGGAGCACATTGTGACAAGTATCTGTAAAAGTTTATATTGAAATAAACTTTATTCGCTTTTTCTAATTACCTCTACACTTTGCAAACAATATGTGTAATCATCATTCATCATAAGCCAGACTTTCATTCGTGTCCTATATTATTTCCTCATCAAATAACTTTGTTTTTGTAACAAACAATCATTTTGCAACCAACATGATTTTGTCTGTGTTTTGCATGTATATTTTCTGTGGGTACTTGAGCAGAACAGAAAAACATGACATATTATCAGGTACTCACATCGAAGTTTATCCACTAGTTTCCCTCCACACAGTGTGGCCAGCATTGCTTTCACAGACAGAACCGTCAGACGGCTTTCCGGCTCGCTGCAACGCGTAAACACAAATTTTAACAAGATGAAATGAGCTAAAGTCCTTAAGACAGGATTCCACGTTGCGTAATGTGCACGTACGAGTCGACAGCAGCCAGTATGAACTCGACCAGGAGGACGGTGCTCTCTTGTGGGATGATGGTGTGTGTAGTGGGCAGGCGTTTGCTGAGCTGGTTGAACAGGGAGGAAACCAGGTTTTCCAGTCTGGTTACAGAGATGCCGGCGTTCAGCTCTACTGCATTTAGACCGGCGTCCCGCACCGCCTCGATCACATTATATATATCAATCAGATGCACTGCCAAGGAGATGAATCAAGTCAGAAATTCCTTCTATGTCACTAAATTTCCAAGCTTTGCATGATGCAGAAACATAATTATAATAATTTTACTTGAACAGATTTTCTTTCCTCTTATGTACATGATAGTCTGCATGTGTCAAAACTGCTGTTAAATGCATCCAGGAGGGAAATGAAAACACCTCAGTTTTAATTAATCTGATAAGCAGTGACTCACAGTTGCATCTTTTCTGTATGAATCTGAGCTTGCAGGCAGTCCGATATGTAGAAAGACAAATGGCATCTAAGTTCTGCTCTCCTGTTGAAGAAAAAGACATTCACACACTCCTCGCATTGCAGCTTTAGCACTCACGATCAACTCAGAGTCAACACTACTCACCAAGTTCCACAAAGATCTGCCTCCCCTCAGCTCGTGCCATAACTGGAGTCCCCTGCCCTCTGTTTCTCTGGCCCCCCTCCTCCATCACCATCCTACATGAAACAGCACAGCAGAAAAAAACTTAATTAAAGCAGCAAAAAGATTTCCCACACATGTTGCTTACAGGAGGCTTGTTTGTCTGTTATACTGAGTGCAGATAAATGTCTGAAAAGCAGCTAAATCAGCCTTCGTACTAGCAGGTAAGCTACTTGATTCACTCCCCTGACTCTTATTTTACATATATTTATGAGATGTAGTTACACGGGTGTTTGCACAGATGCAACTACTTGCACTACTGTACCAGAGCAAGCTAAAAACTCCTGCTTCTTCTACCTGTCATTCAGCTTGGCTGTCCTATATGTCCAAAGTATCTTTCTCTTTTATTCTATAATAAGATTAAACACGATGAATACAGGATTGTGTCTTTTTTTTTGTTGTTGTTATTTAGTAAATGGTAAATATTCAGTATTTTAAATCACTTAACCCATACTTTTCTGGTCTGGAATGAAACTATTTTTTTGCTGCAAAAATGCCCACTTCCTCAATGCTACTTTTACAATTGAACAGATTTAATGTTTTTCTACATAAATCTCTGCTCAAAACATGCAAAGATTTAGAGTATTTCAACCCTGTGAATGGCAGCTGGTATTTTTTCCCTGACATGTCCACAACGTAATAAAACAGAATCTTAGAAGCATTGTTAAATAGAAAAAAATTCTGTCAATCAACAAACATTTAAAGCAGGTGTGTCCAAGTTTGATACTCAAGACCTACCATACTGCAACTTTTAGATGCAACCCTCGTCATGACAGCTAAACCAAATAAATGGCTCATTTAGCAGGTCTCTACACAGCTGGATGACACGCAGAAAAAGGAATTCAGCTGTTTGATTCAGTTGGAGAAAGGTTGCTTCTAAAAGTTGAAAGATGGTAGATCTCGAGGACCAAACTTGGGCATCCCTGACTTTAAAGGGTTAATTAATAATGGATTTCAAAAAGAAAAAAAAGAATTACAAACTTTAAATAAAATAAAAAAGGAGCATTAAAATAATAATCTGAGAGCCTAAATGCAAATACTTTAACTTTTTATAAATCAATGTGTTCCTTATCTTCACCGAATCTTAATACAACTGTTGCTTTGTACATTAATGTTACCAAATTAAAAACAAAAATAACAATAAAATAAACAATCTTATATTTTCATTGTCTTTTTGTCTCTCAATTAAACTATTTTACATGATTTCTTTAGAGAAAACCCACAACATGCCTTAATTAAGTGGAACTTCAAGACTTTCTATCCAGAACTTATACATTTAACTGTTAATGTTACATTTACACACTGATGTGAAGACACCCAGCAGGCGAGCAGAAAGACCCAACCAGGAGCCGCGGGAAGACTTGTCACATGCTCGACAAATAAACACATTAATGAGAGCAGCTGATGAAATCTGAACAATTTAACAGAGATGAAGACAAAACAGAATAAAAAAGACTAAACGACACAAAAAAAGAAAACCAGAGGACACCATGTCACTATGGCAACAGTTACACTACATCAAATATTTGCATTCCTTGTATAAATGTGGTGACAAGCAATTACCCAACAACACACACACACACACACACACATTCCAGAGAGGATTTGAAAGATTCCCAGGAGAGTTCAGACTTCATCCAGACAAAGGAAAGATTCCTCCTTCCTCAGAAACACACTCCCTCACACACACACATATCCTTATGCAAAAAAATCCCAACAAATCTGTTAAACAGGCCAACGAATCTTAACGAAGGACTACCGGTAAATATTTCCTGCAAACATCCCCACAACATCGGCTTCCCAGCCTGTCAGAGCAAAAATTGGTGTGAAAATGGAATTTACGCGACTTTAACCCCAACTTTAACTTTCATGAACACATTCCAACGGTCAGACCCAGCAAAAGAAATAAAGACAGCATTTTTTTGCATGATAAATTAAGCTAAACTAGCTCAAATTTAATTCTTTATATGCATATTTGTGCAAATTTCCTTTACATGCTCTAATATTTTTGCAGTGTTTCCTCTATTAACTCTTAAAAAGTCTCCAACAGTGGGTGCACGCTGGCTTTGTAACATAAAACCTCATATTTTTGCTTTTTATAATCAAATCAAACACGTTTCAAAGCCTTATTTCATAGCTGAAATTAATAACCCCTCTCTTTTATTAGCAAACATCTTGCAGCCCATTAGCTGATATGGTTATAGAATAGTTGTAAAAGTTAAATGAGACTGCAAGGTGCAGCTGCATGTTGGAGAAAAAACATTTTAGCATCATCATCGGGTCATTGATCTGGTGGAGTTTCCTGTCGCACGGCTTCTCCGGCCTTCTCGAATCCTCACAAACTTTTTGCTTAGTTAAAATCCTTATTTTTGTAGAGAAGATGGACTTCAGCAGGTGATTCATCCTTTCTTAATGCATTACTTAGCAGCATTAGCAGCTTCTGTCCTGTCTGTTGGATAGAAAGCTAATAAGAAGCAACATTATTTTAATGTTATTATTCACACTTGTATCCTGCAGCATGCAGTTCACCGTCACACTGGAAGAGTTTAACTGTGTTAACTGGTCATATGTGAAACTGCCATTTGTGTTATTTGCCAAGTTGCAATTCATGCTAATGTGATAATAATGAAAAGTTAGCATTATGATGCTAGATACACCATGGACCTTGCTTTCATTTCAGCCAGCCGTGCACGACCAGTTTAATCTTTATGTGCTGATTTTCCACTGTGTGTAAGAAGGTGCAGTTGTTACATCAGTTTATTATAACTGAATTCATCAATAATCAATTTGTCCTTCATGTTTTTATGTATTTTTTTACTATTAATATAGAAAAATGCTAATAAGGTCGTTGTAACAAAAATATGCCATTAATAAATTTTTCTCCTTTCTAAAGTCAGAAGTGTAATCAATAATTTAACTCTAAAAGCATAAAGTTTAAATATATCTTAAGGAATTATTAAAGGTCCAAAAGGATAAGTGGATAAAACAAGTGGATTAATGAATGAATAAAAAGTGCTTCTGAGGTTTCAGCCCCCCCAAAGAAGCTTTTTCCACCTATCCAACACATAAAAGAACCATATAAGGAGTTATGACTGCTTCCACAGGCCTAACCAGTCACCACACTGGGACTCCCATGGTGAGTAAGCTGTTATTTCTAGCCCGGCCTTGGTGACGACTACACCCTGTCCGTCTGTCTGTCTGTCCATGCAAAGCTGACAAGAGGGAACGTTTGGTTGATGAGATTTGCTTCCTATTTTAACCCTCAAAGCTTTATGTCACCATAGATGCAATTACGCTTTCCACAGTTACCCTCCGAACTATGTCAGAGGGCTTCAAACAGCTGGGAGGACAATTTCCCAACTCACTGGGTCAAAGCTGGTTACAGAGAATGGATCCCAATACAATATGGCTGCCATATGAAACCTCGCGTCTCACAGTACAGTAGCTTGTAAGTTGCTATAAACAAACATGCATTTTCTTCTATGCTCAGTTAAATATTTGGTGCAAGTAAATAAAAGTATTTGTACATTGCATGGTGAATGGGAAGAGAAATGTGGCACAGCACCAGTCTTATAAATCCTATTTTTGGACTACCAGATGTCACTGCTCTTACATCACGATAAAACTGTTTGTCTCCTCATCTCTAACCAGCAAACAGTGATAACGACAACTCCAAAAAAAAATCTATTTTTAAACACATTTTATTGGCAAAGCTGACTTCCCACGAGCATGTAGCTAAAGTTAGCTTTTAGATTCTGCTTACTGAGCAGCTAAGCAGCAAAAAGCTCAGAAACACTCACTTGCAAAACTAAAATCTAAGAGATTAAATGCCTCAAATCAAAGACACATTGGGTTATTTTTTTAAATCAAGATAATTATTCTTACTTAGGTTTTTTTAAAAGATTTTTTTACTTGTTTGAGGAATTCTTGACAAGGTTATTTTTCCTTTAAATAAGATAAATTATCTGCCAACAGCACAAGAAAATGTTCTTATTTCAAGGAATTTCTGTAGTTTTTTTAAAGCAAGTTTTTGTAGTGTTCCAACTGTCAGATGTCCCATCATTGCTTTTAAGAAGTACAACTAATTTAACAGTGTTAGGAGAATAACATAACATAAATAACATAAGGAGAATTATTTATAATGATTAATTGAGACTTGTTTTTCCCACCCCAACAATCAAAATGAAATCTAATTTGTGGCATGTAAAAGTTTCCAACCTCTCCTGGACATCTCTATAAGCTGAAGTTGCATTTATGATACCCAATCCACCAAAGACCCAACAATGTTTTCGTCACTCAGCTGATTCCCTCATTTTCCAGTTCTGTTAATACTCTCACTGTCTGTATTTTATACTCCAGTTGCAGTTTCTTTTCTGGATCTGCGAGCAGCAGTGGAGCTAGTACGGCCGGTAAAAATATTTTTTTTTAAAAAATAATGGTTTAACAAAACAAGTTTACTACACGCATATCACACGTAGGGGTGATGTTAGCAAGCAGAGCTGCATAGCACAGCCTGCTAATTTTGCACACGAGTCCTGTTTTTGGCGTAATCGGGATGCATGTCAGGTCTGAAGAGATGTGCTTCGAGCTTCTGTAGACATACGCAGAGCCTGCAGCGGTTACAGCCTAACCAATGTGATGCAGACACTACGAACTAGCCTTTAGCTTGATGTGTGCATGCGCACGTTGAAACTGTGCTGAGCCGCCTCGGTTTAGCATGTGTGAATTAGCAGAAACATTTGTGGGTAAACAAGGGTGTTTTTTTCCCACCAATCAGGTAAAATTGATAGGTGAACAGGGTCCTAACCTCATCAATCTATTTCAGATGACTCAACCTATCCTGCTTTTAAAAAATCTGACCAAACAGTCAAAACTTTTAAAGCCAAATTTTTTCATCTAATAACAAATATTATGAGTGATTTCATCAATAAAAATCTTTCTATGATATTTCATATCATATAGTAAATTAATCCCATGACCAATAAAAAATTACAGTAAGTTAAAAACAAAAAAAGTGCTTTAATATGTGATTTAATATAAAATTGATTTACTGAACAGTGAAATGGGAGGAGTTACTCTTTTCTTTAGAGTGCGGGGGAAGAAAGCTAAGTACAGGGCAGCGACATGAAAAGTGACATGATGAGAAGAAGTACAGTGTTTAGAGCTCTGCTGACTGCGTATGTGTTGCTGTTCTGTTTGTGTGGGTGGTGATGCACGCTTGTGTTGCACCGTAGGGTTTCATTATGCCAGACGTTTGCTGAGCTTTACAGAAACAAACACACAAAAAAGACACACACCGTTCTGAAAAAACACCCTCTCTGGCTCAAGATGAAGCTAAAAGGAGGTATCTGAAAGCTGCACTGCGTTCTGGATCTTCGTATTGGTGCTCTGTATATGACAGGATGTATGTGTGTGGTCATACCTCTCTGTGTCGAGGGGGGGGTCACACAGAACGGAGGAACTTCAATAGAGGACGTCTAGAAAGGAGACAGAAAAAGGTCTTTTCAGCATGAAGACAATAACAGCAAAAGCTCTGTAAGGATACACTGTAATGCATCACACACTCAGCATACATCTTATAACGGTCACTAACCACAGGAAAGAAATAAAGCTTATTTCAACACAAATATTATTCAGAGATTTGATTTTAAAGCCCTTTTCTATGACGACTTCTCCTCTAAAGTAGAAAGATAAGCAAGCTACACTACATGTCAGCGTACATCTCCGGACCCAGCAGGCTGTAGAACATGCATTATAAACATATTCTTGGTTAAATTTCAGCGTATTATCAGGAGAAAATGGGTACAAAAAAGTTCAAGCAATCCAGTAGCTGTTTATGACAGAAAACACGGGATGTTTCTGCACGTTAACTTGTTTCTGCATTTTAAGGAAGTTTCTGCTGATGAGAGGAAATAAGCACAAGGTAAATTTAACAACCTGTCAGCAAGTGTCACAATCAGGGCAAACATAGTTTTTGAAATAGAAAGTAGTAATAAGTTTTAGAAACAAAGCAGTGAACTTAACTTATGATCACGTCTGTTATCTTGGATCTGACACTGTTGTTTACATCCGGTTACTAACCTCAAAAGCTGCACAAGCTAATAATTGTCACACTGAGTAAAGTCAGCATGTCACTGTCTTTTCAGCTGTTAAATACACTTCCTGGTTCAAGAAAAAAAAATGTCTCCACCTGGACTTAACCAAGCAAAAAGGGTAATTACTGCAGGGGCGATTATGTCTCAGCTGGCAACAAGTTATTTTACCTTATTTTATCTGATGCAATGAGTTTTTTCTCATTTCTTATCTGAAAAAACTAATAGATCGG
>JBAMHX010000025.1:18641308-18656135 GCA_037177515.1 Pseudomugil tenellus | reverse complement strand
CACAAACCACCAGATGATTGTGCTTTTTAAGCAAAAAAAGGGATGTAAGAACTCATCTTTGTGCCTTAACCAAGACCAATATATATATATTATATATATATATATATATACACTGTATATGTTTGAAGGATCAGATCATTTGATGTTTGATAGCAGAGAAAACATCTAAGGAGATTGCAGAAACTACTAAAAATTGGTTAGGAACAGTCAAAGTCATTATTAAAAACTGTGGTAAATCCTCATCTTCCAGGGAAAAATGTGGTCAGATAAATCTGAATGATGGATTATCACATAAATGTTTAGTAAATCAAATAGCAGAGAAACACCAGTAGAAATTAAGCACATTTCCACATGCGCAGTGTAAAGAGAATTTAAGGGATTGGTACTGAACAGCTGCGTAACCATAAGAAAACCCCTAAACAACGAGACTACCCTGAGAAAAAGACTTTCATCAGCTCGGGAGCATAAGACGTGAACACTGCAGCAATGGAAGAAGGTCGCGTGATCTGATGGGTCTATAATATACTGAATGACCAGGTTGTGTTTCAGAAAGACAATGCCAGGACACATCAGGCGCAAACTGTGAAAGAGTGGTTCAGGGAACAGGAGACATCACTTTTTACACATGAATCAGCCAAAACAGAGTCCAGACCTGAACCTGATGGACAAACATTTCTGCAGTGTTTAGACTCTTTACACCATAATGAATGCTGATATAACCAAAGCTAAACTAAATATTAGAGTCCAAGTTTGTTTTTTTATTTTTATAGCCAGGAAGTGCATGTTCCTGTGTATCACACTGGCTCAGTCAGAGAGGTTTTGTCACAAAGTTATTCACAAGACTTGAGTAATGTTTCTGCTACTGTGAGTATAGTGTCTCTACACATGCATAGTATGAGTCATGCATTGATTTCCTGTCCTATACTAGAAAGAGGAAACCAGCATATCAGACTGGAACAATTTCACAGGAATATAACTATAAATATCAAAACATTTAAAACTCTTAGATCCACTTGAACATCCTTCTGAATACAGAGATCTTTATTTATCCTCCTCTTAATATCATTTCATCTTATCTGTAATTTAAAAATGTCATGATAACAGAAATTTACCCCAAAGTGCTTTGTAGAGCAAAAGATAAAGGATGTTCTAAAATTTATCAACATATTAAAAAAAAAAAACTAATGAAATTAATTAAAATAGACAAAAGAAAGAGCATACTGGGACAAACTGGTCATAACACACCAGGGAAATTCCATAAAGATACACTGCATAATTCAGAAGTGCTTAGAGTCTGCAGGTCTAAACTGGGAAGCAGAGTGTTCAGTTTACTGGCTCCTCTGTTGTGGAACCAGCTGCTGGTTTGGATCCAGAATACAGAAACACCACTTTTAATCCTTGTATTAAAAAAACATCATTGATCTTTTTCTATCCTGAGTTAAAGTGTTTCTCTGGAAATTCCTTTTAGTGTTTCAAAACAATCAATTCAACTATTATAAACCACATAAAGTTCCCCACATGGTTGTAAATTTAGTGATAGAAACTCCCTCATCAATTCAGACCACCCAACCGGAGCACCTGCTTAATAATACCCACACACACACACACACACACTCTCTCTCTCTTCTCAATCCCAGATCAAAACAGCAGTTACAAATGCAGGCTCACACCTGAGCAAGACAAATGGGCCTGAAAACAAACACACATCATCTGGCTCAGCGCGAGAATCACTCTCTCTAACTCACCTGCTCTGAAACACCAGCAACGGAGCAACTGGATCTGCTGCCACCAATCCGCCACACTGGACTCTTTTCTGAGAGAGAATCCAAAAGCACAGAAGCAACATGAACACACAGATACAGAAATGGGTGTCTAAAGTAGGGTGAGAGTGTGTTTACTACCTACACCACACACACACACAACACGCATGCCACATGACCAAATTACCACTCGCAGCTGTCTGCAATTTTCATCGCCTGCACTGACAAGACCTGACCAGTGTGTGTGTGTGTGTGTGTGTGTTTTATTTGCAGTACTGTGTGCTGCAACTTTAGACACTGACATTGCTGAAATGCCGTTTATCCTCTAAAGGACACACAAATCCTTCACAAAGCACCGCAGCAGTTTTCTGATTTATTTTTTAAAGATTGCATTTTAGGAAATTGGGAGAATTGGAATTTATGGGTCCAGCTGCGGGCTGCACGGTGGAACAGTGGTTAGCAACACAGCCTCACAGCGTTTTGCATGTTCTCGCCGTGTTGGTGAGGGTTCTCCGGCTTCCTCCCACTTAAATGGTCCTTATGAGGGAATGTGTTACTGGTTGTTTGTCTCTGATGAACTGGAGACCTGTCCAGGGTGCCGCGACCCTCTACTGGAAAAAGTGGTACAGATAATGGATGGATCGGCTGCATTATTTCTGGTTTGGCTCGGCCTCGGGGGCCCCTGAAACATTTGACATATAACGGAGTCCAAACAACCAGTCACTTCGGATTAAAACAACAAGAAGGAAAAGTTCAACTGAGGATTCACAGAACAAAAGACGCATTTTGTTTCCTCACTGAAACTGGATCTGATATGATGATGGTTGGACAGGACTGGAATTTACTCCAATATGCAGCTGCAGGATATCAGAAGTATCTGTTAGTAGAGCAGCAGTGCTTGTAAGAGATGCAACGTCGAGCCTGATCTACATGAACACATGTAGTTTGACTGAAATCTTCCTGTTTGTTCTCAAAATGACATCATATCAACACAGCATTGTTTAAAAAGTATTAATAAATAAATTAAACGTCCACATGGGAAAGCAAACCCAATCAGATGAAGACCAGATAGGTAACTGTGCACAGGGGAAAAGGGGTACATACTTGTCTTGGCAATCAAAAGTTGTTCCCTGTAAGATGCAACCTGACCACTTTACTGTCCTTTTATTTGTTTTCCCTTCAATGTGCAGCTTCATAATCCTTCATTGTCCCATCAACGGCAGGTTCGATTGGTTCTTATCCAAAACAAAAGACTGCTCGCAGCTGATTCTAGGTTGGATTTTGCATCAGCGATCTTAAGGAGTACACTGAAACACAACCATTCCTCCATAATATGGTTGGCAAGTAACCATATATTTATCTGGTCTGGTCAACAAGCCAAGCATTGCAACCGTTTTACATGTTCCACTGCAAACCAAACAAAGGAGAAAAATGTGGATAATACAACATCAAATGACACAAAAAGTGATGCACAATCAAACGATAATAAAAAGGAATCCAAAAAATAAGCATCAGAGTCAGATGTTCTAAGAAGTACAAATGTTTTTAGGGATGAGAACAACTTTTGCATGTTGATTAAAGTGTATATTTGTCAAAATGTTCATGTCTGTGTCGAATGAATGGCTGCAACTTGTGATTTTTATAACAAAACACTGTAAATACTGAGGACAAAAATGACAAAATTATGAAAAATTATTTCTCAATCAAAATATAAACACATTAAAACACATGAAGATTAAATTAAAACATATTAATTCCCAATCAAATGACAAATTGATAAAACATGCTCAATATTCAAGCACATAATTGTGATTAAATATGAAGAACCACAACTTTAAGCTTCTTTTAGTCACAGAAATATCTTTGATTTTACAAACTACAACCATAGGCAAAAATCTTGCAGTTTCTCCAATCTCTTAGTCCTGACCTCTGACCCTTTGGCAGCAGCAGAAGAGACAACCAGGCTGACCTTAAGTTTGTCGCCATGCAGGTAAAAACAGAAGCAGCACATCTCTGGTTACACAGCTAGCATGCTAATGGTGTCTGAAGGACTGGAGCAGAAAAAGGTCTTGCTCAATATTAGCTAAATTAATCTAAGCTATGAATGCAGATCTGGTCTGAACAAACTGCACACACAGTAGAAGGAAAAAAGCTCCAGTATAGGATGTATTTCCAACTAAATACTTCAAAGTTCATTATTATAAGCAGCTTAATATCATGACAAAAAACAACTTTACACTGTTTTCTAATCAAACCCACTTTAAATCGATGGTGTGCCTGAACGACCTTCATATTCACACATGGATCACGTTTCATTACCTTGCTGTACTTGAAGCAACACGCCCACAAGACAGACCTTACATTGTTCAGCACATCGCCGATTCCCAATGAAGACATCACGTTATGCGCCACATTCAAGCCCAGAACTGAATATTTGACTTGTAATGTAGCTTTGTAACGCTTCAGAGCCAAAAACGCTGCGGAGGATGAGAAATCACAATGAGGATGTGAAGATAATTAGAGATTAAAGGTGAATTCAAGATGTTGGATGGAAGTACAGAAACAACAGGATGAGCGTGCAAGACTGAGAGAAAGGAAGTGAAAGCCACATCTCGTGTTGTGAAGAAACCAGAGTGTTCAAGTGTAGCAGCGCTCATTTGGTTAAACAAAAACTGCAGCTCTGAGTGCATTTTTAACATTTAATTTTTAAATGAAACCTTTAAACTTAACCACAAACCTAATCTGATATTTACCTGCTCAAAATGGAGACCTACCAGTATCTGCACTTGACTGCTGATGATTCAGACACTAAACTGCATAGAAAATCAATAAACAGACTTGACTTGTTAGACAAACACTCTGCAGTGTCAATGACCTCACAGTAACCTTTACAGGAATTCAAAACAAGCTCCTATACAAATATACTCCCAAGCAATGGAGGAATAAAAGCCTCTCCGACAAGCTACCTGCGCATCGCCTAAAACAGCAAAAGGCCTCTGAAGTTACTGTGAAATCTCGCATTAAAGTATCTCTTTATTCTGAATGAAAAATGCTTTAATTTCACTATAATTGGATTACTGGGAAATGACATAAACCAGAGTAATCATAGGTTTCACCCTCAAAGCGATTATCTTCCCACCCACAGCGAAGACAGTTGCAATTCAGCACGACTGTAAATCAACAACAACTCAAGTCTTTCCATATGTAGACACTGAAATTACATTTGTGGAGGTAGAGGCTGGTAAGAAGACTCTACAAAGTTATCTGCAGGTAAACCTGGTTATTATATGCATGCTGGCGGATGCCAGAAGAAGTTAGATGGTTAATTCTTGTTTCCCTTTCATTTCACCCTGTTTCAAGTGTAAACAGTAACACTAATACAGAAAACCAGTTTACACTGTGGGTCCAGTAAAAAATGTAGTTTCTAGCATTGTCTTCATTTCATCTTGTTTTGCTTTCAGCTCCTCTCACAGGATGACAGAGTTTAGCGATCTCTGCAAACACTCTGGGTTTGTAATTCTACTCTCGGATTTGGTTTTTTGCTGTTTTTATTCCTAAATAATGTTTTTATCACCGCTAACACGTGACGACTGATCGTCCATCTACTGAAACAAAAAAATTGCGAGTTTCCTAAGTTGTTAGGATTAAATAAGTCAATAAATCTTACTTCTAAAATAGATTCGGGCAGAAATTCACGTTTGTTTATCAGTACTATAAATGTTTAAAGTATAATACATTTGAATATCTAATGCTGTAAAAGCTAATCATTAATATCATCTTCTTCCATGCTAAAAATGGCAAACAAAATCTGATTTTAGATCCTAAATTATATGCTTTTTTAAAATATCAAACCACAACTAGAGATGGTATTTAGTTACTGACTGGACAAGACATGGGATCTGAGGAAATTATTTTAGTATTTTTTGTGATGATGATAATAAAGACTGGAAGACTAATCAGTGTACTGCAAATATTCTCTGGAATAAAACCCCAAAACTTTATAACTTAATAATTAACATGTGAAAACACAATAGTTTCAGCATCTTAATTATTAGTTTTCAGTTAAACTTTATAAAGCTGTGTGTTGTATCTGTAACTCTGGCTTTTCTAAGTTGTTTCACAACTTTTAAAAGTTTAATGAGCCATTTCCGTCCAGATTAACTAAATTTATTACCCCTGATTGTCATTCCTACATCCTCACATCTGGTTTTATCCATCTTGTGCTTCACAGGACGACTACACTGGTCTTCTATTGCATCCTTTAAATGATATCCCAAATGTTAAACATCTTCAGAAGGCATTAATTCATGCAAAGTAGAGCTTGTATGTCTGGAAATAAACCAGCTAACATGTAAATTGCCAGATTTTTGAATGGAAAAATGTTCCTCCCACAAACGCGGACACCAATAGTAGTTTGATTTTCTTTTTTTCTGAAAAGGTGGGCATGACTTGGATCTACTCTCCTACTACAGAAGACACAGAAACACTCCCTATTCGAAGCATAATCGCGTACATTATTCATCTAACTGGTTTTATTATAAAATCTTACCATTAAAAGATTAGAGTGAAAGCTCTTTTTATTTTTTGCAAACTTCGGGGAAGCTTTGTGACATCTGAGCGGCCATATTGCAGAAAAGTTTAACTCCCTGTTCACCTTGTTCCCCTAACTGAATGTGCCACTCACTGCTAAACCCTGAGTAATTTAAGCTTTAAAATGTAAATTTTACACAAATTAAACCTTAACTTAATCTTATTTCATCACGCTTTATGGCTACAACAAGTTAAGTGAGACGAAAATCTACTCACCGGGACTATTTTCTGCAGGTATTCGTGGCTAAATACATCAACACTTAAAACGTGTGGAACTGACTTTACTTAACCGAAGGACCTCACTCCCCTCCCTTTTTTCGCCGTGTTTTGTGGCCTCCTCCCCGCTTTAGATAATTTCGTCCACCCGGTCCCGTTATCTATTTCCGTAACGAGCCATGTTTCGGTCGCTCCGCTGCCTCGGCACCGGTTGCTGCTGTGATGAACTATTTTGAAAGAAAGTCACTCCTCTCTGGTCTGTCCTGCTCCCTCCCCTTCATAGCTGCTAGCACAAAACCTGCCCACTTCATGCTTTTATGTATCTAAATGTTAGATAGAAAAAGACGCGGATAACTTTATGTAGAGTGATAAAAGTAGTTGGTCTAATAACTTACAACTTACATGGCCGGAATTAAAAGGGCAAAGATTTGGTGTTGGGCCCCTCCAGCAACCCCACCAATGATGCTGTTTGTTTGTTTATGGAAGAAAACAAGAAAATATTTTAGTTTTGACAGAACAACTAAATTTCAATCTAAAATATATGTAGAAAATGACAGAGCTCACTTAATGAAATATTTTCTGGTTTGCGTCACGCAAAACAAAATGCCAGGGATATTTTCAGGCGCAAATACCACAAACCACCAGATGATTGTGCTTTTTAAGCAAAAAAAGGGATGTAAGAACTCATCTTTGTGCCTTAACCAAGACCCTGTGTGAATTAAAAGCAAGTATTTTCTGTGTCTCCTTGTCTTTTTAAGCAGAGGATTCCTCTCATTAGCTTAATGAAATGAACTGTTTGTGCATCAATGAGTGTATTTTTATATTGGTGTGTTGCTGGCTTATTTTACAACATGTACAGATTGCTTTTATTGTGTAAAGCACTTTGTGTTGGAAAATAACTTTATAAATAAAATTGGATTTGATTTTATGTGATTATAAGCTGATATGTGTTACATGCATACTGCATTAAGCCCTAAACACAACACCTGCCGCCATGTTAATAAGATCCTAATAAATGAAATTTTGCTTGTTTGATACAAGCATTGACCAAAAATGAAGCATTTGCCTCGTTTATTAATCAGGGGGAGTAATAAATCTGAAAACCAGACGACTGTTACAGCATATTTATTAGATTTCTTTTCATTTTTGCCGTCAAGCCAGCTGTGCACTCAGCCTGACTGACCAACACATACACACTGACACATAACCCCCCCTCCTCACACACACATCAACCCCATCCATACCCTATCCTGGCAGGTTACTATGGAAACAGGCTCTGTAGCCACCTCCTCCACAGTTACTCCTCACTTCCTGATTGTCTTTGGATCCCTACATCTGTCCATCCCCCCCTTTCCCAACAGCACCCCCCTTCCCCTTCCTTCCCCAACCCCCCCAAAGCCCTCACACACACATTTGTACAATATTTTATAATCCTGACACAGATGTGGAGGGTTTTCATATAGCCTAACGATTTATTGATTAACAGATATTTTTGTTCGAGCAGCAATTTCAGGCTTGTTTTTTTTATAAATCTTTAATTATGCAACCGAGTCACATTCCTGACATTAAATTTAGAACAGTATTTCAGACATGTTGGAGGAATATGACACAAGAATTCTAAAATAAACATTTTAAATTAACCATTTCCCCTACTGTAGACAAGATTTTCCTTGACTTTCCTTGATCTTGTCACCGTCAGATGTTCCTAATATGCGCATCATCTCACATTAATACAGATTTCAGCAAACAATAATGCATTTTTACAGGTTTCCATAAATTTAAAGGTATATTTGCATATGTTTTCACACAAATATAAAAGGTGGGTGACATTTCACAAGCATTTTAATTCGTTTTTCCCCCCTCTTAACAAACTGGGTCAATTATGTACCCACATACAGATGACTAAACATGCAAAATCCAGACAGACACGGACATATTGGGAGCAGCATGTTATGGGGATTAAACACATGGAAAGTGAAGATTTCTGTTTTAAAGGTTGTAGATGGATACACAGACTGACTTTCCGCTGCATTGTCGGTCAAAATAACACAAGATTGATAGTTTTTATCAGACTTTCTTCATTGTAGTCTCAGATAGTGAAAGTTTTGCATCATGAGTTCATGTTGGTAACAGATCAGCTGCACTTTGGTAATATATCTGCTGCTCTTTCACCCTGATTAAACCCTGTCTTAAACTCAAAGGGGGGGTTGAGCTGCAACTGGATCTGTTGCATTAATAATACAGTGATGATTAAATCAGCATCGGCCCCCAACTGTTTGCCCCCTTTAACCTCCAGCAAGTGAAGAACCCAATGACACCAAACTGTACACGTCTGACTGCTATCTGAACAACAAGCATGTGTGCCACAATAAACAAAAAGGATCTTTTATTCAACACTTTTCACAGTGATGCGTTCAGATTAATTTAGCAGAAATCATATATAAAATAATAAAAATGTACGAATGAATAAAAGAAATTGAGATGTGAGTCAAGCTAATGAGCCGTTACTGATGAGCAGCTGGTCTTTGTGGCCTTTTGTCCTGCAAAATGTGTCTGTTTTGTGTTGAACTTATTGGTTTTGACACGACCAGGATCAGACTCCATCTCCGTTACGTTGCTTGATGGGAAACATTCACCAAAAAGCAGGTTCTTTTCATGATCACAAAATCATTATTAAATTACCCGACCGGGACCTAAGAAGTTATGTAATATATAAGGCTTCTATTTGCATCACAAATTCATTATTCAGAATTTAATTAATCACTTACATTTTCTTTAAAATAGCAGTAAATATTCTTTTAATTATTTCTTTTTTAAATGAGGGTGGGATGAAGATCCATCCTCTTCACTCGGGTCTGGTTTTATGCAGTAAAACTTGTTCACAAGCATCTTCTCATATAATCTTTATTATCACGTTTTAAATTAAGTCAAACAAAAGAACAATTACTACTTTTCATCAGAAAAAAGCAAAGCAAACCAATTTTTATAACAGTTTATTGGTTTAATGTCTCTACTTTTGTAAGTCTGAGATAGAGCATCACATAAGTTAGAGCAAAGTTTAGGGTTGTTTAGACAAATATAAGAAATAACTGATGATGTGCAGTGGCACTAATGGATCATAAAGCTGTGAATATTTTCATTATAACTGGCTTTATTTCTGAGGACGTTAAGAGTGAACGATTGTAATATTTTTGCTTCATTCTGACCAAGAATGAATCCAATAAAAAACTTTACTCAGACGGCAAAACCTCTTATTTAAAACTAGCTAACTGACAAATATTCACATTTAACATTTAATTTAAGCATTCAAGACTCATCAACTTAGGTTTTTCTCAAAATTACAAGTGTCACAATCGATGAACCTATTGTTCTCATGTTTCCATTTCAGAATAAAAATCCCAGTAAATGATCTCTGAAGTGTGACATGCCACACATTCTTCGTTTTAATGAGAATATCTAAAGACATTTCTGCTCAGACACTGTGGAAGGACAGAGGAATGATGGGAGACAACAGGTCATCATTCAGGTTTTAAAGTACCACATCTGACCACTTTTAAAAAAAAATAATGCTCGTTTCCAAATGTCAACATAGACGTGAACTCTGTGACTTGAAAGTCAGGCTTTTACACAGAAAACAGACCAACCCTGTCACGAAAAACCCTGAATGCATGAAGTATTTACACAGAAGTCTTTCAGAGTATTTGAGCAATTTGAGAGCTTTCAGATCTGCACTGGTCACAACTTTAATCACAAACAGACCTGTTCATACACACCCCCTCTCACACACACCCACACACACACACACACACACACACACACACACACACAAGTCTTTAAAAGGATAATCCAAAGCTCTCGCTCTCAAACATGCAGAAGAGGAAAAAAAGGAGGTCAAACGGGTCTTTTTATTCAAAGAAAAGGAGGAAATGATGCTGTAGAGTTTCAGAGGTTCGTCAGGTCAACGAGTTTTCCATCAGAAGATCGATTCCACGTAATCTATGACTCCCAAGAGTCAGCAGAGGAGGTTGGTGTGTGTGTGTGTTCCAGTTTTACGCTTGATATAAAGGTCTTTAAGAAGATCACTGGCCAATAAGGACAAGGACTGAAGGAGTACAATAAATAATAATAATAGTAAAAAAACAATCTCCTCTAAAGCTTTACTGTGCTGCTGTGGGCGTGGCGGTGTGACACGCCATCAAGGAATTATTCGAAGAGGAGGGAGTGATGGATTTTTGGGTCTGAGACCTGCACAGAGAGAAAAGGGAAGAAAATCTAAGAGGTGAGTCAGATTAAAACATGTAAAATCTCTGTTTCTATACACAGTGTTAACCCAGATTAATAAGATTATCAGCAGTGTTGGGATTACCGCAGCATGAGAGAATGAGAAATCAACCATAAGATTAGGATGACTGAGAGGGGGGTGTGGTTAATCCTGAATAATCTCATTTAGAGATGCATTGAGTCTAAACCATTTACAGACCGCTCGCCAGTTGCAGGCTGAGCTGAAAGATCCGGTTTCCCTGAAGTGTTACGGCTTCACAAATAGAAAACAGAACTTGTGTCTTGTCTATGATATCATCTGTTTTAAAGGTTTATTTCGCTTAATAAGAATCCGTAAAACTGAAGAATAGGTGGCGTTTTCAGCTAAATGGTGCAAGTGGAAGCACTATCTTAAATTATATATGTCCTCATTTAATCCTAAAATAATGAATCTGTCAGGATTGCTGCTCTGCCTTGATCGTGCTGCACTCTTCCCCACCTGATTGCGGATTATCCTCACCTGCGCTGCTGCCTATTTAATCACATGCTCGAGCCTTCCTCAGTGTAAGAGCATCTGCCTTTTCCACAGCCGGAAAGCCTTGTCCATGAAGCTGCTTAGTGGAGAGTACCTGGGTTTGACCCTACCTGTCACCAATCTGGTATAAATGTTGATCTCCTGTTGCTGAACCCTGACCCTGCCTCTAGTTTTGCTCCTTGGATTTTCTCCTCCCGAGACCTCTTTGTGTGAGACCCTGAGCTGCTCCGAAGCTGCTTCATTCCCCCAGTTCCAAATACTTTTTTTTTTTTGGCTCACTTGTTTTTTGTGTTCTAGACTGCCAGCAATCCAGAATAAGCAAGACCACCTCCATCACTCTTTCTTAAAATGCACTTGTTACACTTTTTCTGTTTAGCTGAGTTCTTTTCTTTTTAGTTCTTTTCTGAGTTTCTTTTTTTTTGGCTCTCATTGTAACAGAAATGCTGACATTCATTTAGAAAATCAAGTGAACAAAACAAAGAACAGCGCAAAACCCCAAATAAAAACAAGCAAACTTATCTTCTATACCAGAGCAAGAAATTGTTTTTATCAAGTCTGTTAGAACCAATGACTGTATATAAGAACGGTTAGACATTTTATATTGTGGAGACAGTTGTTCCAGATGTTTACGGCTTTAACAGGGACTCAGTGATGTTTTACTGGAGTCTGAGTCTTTGGTTTCCTCAGGTTATAACTGGATTCTTTCATTTTGATCAGTTTTGGACATGTTGAGAGAGATTTCAGGGAAATGATGCTATGTTAGCAGTTAGCTTTCTATAATAAATGCATTAATCTCTGTCATGCACTAATTCACTCCAATGAGCAGCAAACTGCAACAGTTTCTATCCCTGACCCACCAGATGCTATAAAAAATGTTTGATGGCTTCAGCAATGTGTAAACGCTAACCCTAACCCCCACATTACCCCCATAGGACCCCCACATCAGACATTGTGTATCATGGCTTTCAGGTCTCGTCTGCTCATCTATGAATATTTTCAAAAGCTAAATTTTATTTTAAGTCCTTCATCCACAAAAGCACTGATTTAAGTTAGAGACGAGGATGAAGAAATCAGAAACGAAGCAGATACTGTCGCTTTAATCCTTTAACGTCCTGGTTTATCATGTGATAAAGGTAATTTTCCAATGACTATGATTTTATTTAGCAAATTGTGGAAATGAACCTGCCTGAGTCGTCTCCACCACTCTGCTTTGGTAATAAAACCCAAACTGTTTGTTTTTCACACCTGTGTTTCATATTTTCACCTGTTCACTGTCATCGTGTTATTTATGAACTTGTATATCAGTTATTCTGATTATTTTTGTCCAAAACAAACAAAAATGCAGACAATGCCTTTTTCTTAATGTGTTAAAGGCTTAAACCAAATATTTGTCTTTGTACAAAATTCCTTTTTTTAAAAGTAGGATATATGTAGGATGAGAGCAGTTCTTTAGACGCATCTTTAAAAGAAAAAACCTATAAAAGTAGCCAGTGCATATATGAAAAATGTAGGGCTACTAACTGGCTTTTCATTTCCCAGATCTTCTGCACATTTATAGATTTGCATGTGTTCAACATTATTCTTTGCTCGCTATTTAGCAGGACTCAGGCCTCAGAGCAACGTAACCCCCCACAAGGTGCACGGGGGAGTTGTTTGGGATTACAGATACACATTTTAATAAACTGATCATAATATCATGATTGAAAGAAAAACCTTGCAAAACACAATTTCTACTTGGGGAAACTGGAAATATGTGAAACAAACTGTGCTGTGAGTGCGATGAGCCCTTCAGACGCACCAGGAGCGAGACTTTTGGATGCCTTTCTCCTTGGTAGGAGAGTTTTCCAGGGAAGAATTTTGGTACGTTTCCATCTCAGCTAGGCGATCCCCAGAGGAGGCGTTTGGACGAGTCATGTCCAGCTCCAGAAACATGATGTTCTCCGCCTGCAAATGGACGTTTAAGAGTCTTTATCCAACATTCACTTCCAAACATGTTCATCAGGTTGCCAAGTTAAGAGTTTCAATCCACAACAATAAAAGTAATAAAATCTGATTCAGTCATAAGAAAACTGTAACTCAAATATCACCTTGTGGCTGAAACAAGACTGATTATTGAAAATTTCAAGTGAACAGGATCAAATGATCTAGTTTTTCTTATATTTATTGATTGAGAGATTTTTGTTGCCGTAATCTTTGTGTATTTTGTATTAAGACCTTAAACACTCCAGGTCCTTATTTAAGCAGCACAAGATGCAACATTTAGCCTGTTAGTATTAATTTAAATTATTTCCAATATTTATTTAATAAATGATCAATCAGCTGCTTTTTCTTTACTTATTGATTATTTTATACATTAATAGATAAATCCAAATGCAACATTTTACTTTAAACTTTCTTTCTTTCTTTCTTCCTTTCTTTCTTTCTTCCTTTCTTTCTTTCTTTCTTTCTTTCTTTCTTTCTTTCTTTCTTTCTTTCTTTCTTTCTTTCTTTCTGTCTTTCTTAAAAATCAGAAAGAAACATTATAAATTATAAATATAAATATAAATATAAATATAAATCAAGCTAAGTCTAATCTTCAAACAAACCCTCCAAAAAAAATTTAGGGATTCATATTTTGTGAGGAATAAAATACCTACATCATGTCTACATGAACACTTTTATGCCTCCACTACATGTCAAACATACGTATAAACATTTACTCTTACCCTGTATCGGGAATGAGGTCCCATCGCTATGGCAACCCTGGCGTATTGGCTGATGGGTCGTTTGTATCCGACCGCAGATACAGGCCTTTCCTTCATCTGTGAGGATTTACTGTACAGACACAAGTTGACAATCAATGAGACCATCCCCCTCAAAAAACACAATTTAGACTGGAATACTAAAAAAAGCATGTGAATTCACTGAAACTTCAGCTTAAAAATAAATATCTGCTCAATTTCTCCTCATTCCTGAATAAAAACAGCTACGGATGTTAAGGAAGAGGAGAGAATGGGAGTCATGCTCTGATTTTAATATCTAAAAGCATTCCTGACCTTTCAGCAGGAACAATCGGCTGGAACTTCCACTGATCCTCTTCTGGGTCAAAGGTCAGCCTGTTCATGATCTTATTCTTCTCTTCCGGAGGGATAAAATTCTCTATGATCAGATACCTGCGAAAATATAAAAACAAAACAGAAGTTTAGCATCAGATCATATCTGATCTCTGGCATAAAGTGGTTTCTGAGAAAAATATCGGCAAATTATGGTTGAAAATTTTATGTTTTTTTTTTTTTATTCAACATTAAATCTGTAGATAAGGAAAATGTAAAGAACTGATGAACAGCGTTCATATCCAGTTTCTGTTAGAAATACATTCTGGAGACCACATTAGTGTATATTACTGTTAATATAATAATAATAATAATAATAATAATAATAATAATAATAATAATAATAATAATTATTATTATTATTATTATTATTA
>JBAMHX010000025.1:18620423-18631290 GCA_037177515.1 Pseudomugil tenellus | reverse complement strand
TGGGAAATGAGCCGTTTCCCGATATTGTTTTTTTTAACCTCAAAAAGAAAAACGGTTGGCCGTAAAATACACGGACCATAGATCCACAACTTTACCAAATTCTGACCAGGCAAAACGTTTTCCATCTTCTGTTGGTTGTGTGTGTGATTTGTAGCCTCAGTTTTCTTTTCTTAGCTGACAGAAGTGGTCTTCTGTACACTGTGGTTATAAACAAGGATTATTTGAGTTCTTTTTTTTCTATAACCTCCCAACAGGGCACTCTGGTCCAGACAACTGCAGCTCACTGGTTGTTTTCTCTTTGTCAGATCATTCTCTGTAAACAGTTGAGACGGTTGTGTGTAAAATTCCCAGTAGATCCGCAGTTTCCTAAATACTCGGACCAAAAACCACGCCATGTTCAAATCCCCCTTCTTCCTCATTCTGATGCTCAATTTGAACTTCATCGAGTCATATTAATTATGTTTACATGTTTGAACGCATTGAGTTGCTGTTACCTGATTCGATATTTGTATTAATAAGCAAATGAAGAATGAACCTACAAAGGTGGTAGTTACTAATTTTTTATTTAACTTGTTTAATGATCAAAGCAGGCTATGATAAACTGTAAGCATAGTCTTGTAACGTGGCTGATATCTGGATGCAACACTATGACTAATCTACTGCTGCATATTTATATCCTAAACCATATTTAAATCAACAGTGGTCCATCTGATGAAGAGATAAGCGATGTTTCATTCATGTGAGATTATTCCATACACAGTAAAGCGTAGTGGGGGTGGGTGACAACAGCTTGAAATACCAATTTCACACATTTTAAGCTTATTTAACAGTGTAAAACACATTTAGGGATTAATTGTTCAACGATTGCAGCTTTGTCTTTATCATTTGAGAAATTTCACTTTGCATACAGATCATAAAACTCATCACATGTAGAATTAACCAACTCCTACCATTCCCTGTCTGTTCACTGCTGTCAATCAGCTGAATCTGATACGTATATGTTAAATGTTCGCACCTTGTCCGATTGCAGTCACACAGGAATGATACCGATGCATTTAACACACAGCTGTGCATGTTTGAGAAGTGTTATGATGAGGTACAGAAGTGAGGACCCAAATGCAGAATAAATGCAGGAAATGCAGTAAACTGTGATTTAATTAAACGGATACAAGAACTCTTGGGAGCACGACAACAACTAATGAACCACTAATAACACACACAGGTGAACATTATAACCAAATATCAACCGGAGGCCTGTACTAAGAAGTGTGATTAACTCAGCCCAAACTTATCTCCGTTCTCTGGATTGATCAGCCAAACATTGAGGAAGAGGGATAAGCTGTACTATGAAACTGTTTATCAACTTGCTTAATCCATCCAGAAGTTTCCACTTAAGATAAGTACGGGTTCACATAAAAGGGTTGGTGCTCTGAGACTTTGACCAATCACAAACATGGAAAAACCCAGAGCAGCGTATTTTACCATGAAGGAGCAGACTATCATTCTCCACAAATACGAGGAATTTTAAATATAATTCAGCTAAAAGCAACACTATATTTGCAGAAATAGCAGGAAGGAATGCTGGCAGAAAATAGCGACTCCGTTAATGTGGAAATTCGCCAGATCATCTGATATTAATTAATGGGACAATATAAACTGACAGCACTCAGATCACTGTATTACAGCCCTAACACATCTGGGAATGCTTCATCTGCATCATATTTCCCAGTTGTTTAAAACATCCTCTCCCATGTGAGCGTGTTATATCTTAATTCCTCCACCATGAATGCAGGATTGTTGTTCCATAACTCAGTGGTTCTGTACTCATGTGTGAGAAAGAATTGTCACTATTATTAACCTCCAGTGGAGGTCAAAGGATTTGGAAGCAAGTAAAGGACAAATATAAAAACATAATTCATAGCAAAAAACTTTATTACAGCATCTGTTGTAGGGATGAAAGGAGCACAATTCATCTGATAGGATACTGTTTCAGCCCATAAGAAAATAATACCAAAAAGACAGAGAATGATCCTCCCTCTCAGGCTTATACTCCTGATCAATTTGACAGGTTGCTCAGCCTACTTGTGGCAAAAAGCCTTAATGCAATGCACACTGTGACAGAAAGCGCCCGACTACGATGGTTCATGTTTGATACAGACGCTCCAACAGCTGACATGTATCTGATGAACATCTGTAGCTACTCTTGGTACAGCATATCTTCAAGACAGTCTCACGGGTTGGATCTGTCCCTGAAGACTTTTCAAGAAAGAAAAATAAGAAAAATAAGATCCAAGTGTGATGTACCGTGACAACCTAAAGGAAGAAATGGAAGAAAGTCTGTTTAAGGTGTATAAAATTGATACTATCAGTGGGTAATTGAGTAAAAATGCATTAAGATTTATCAGCATAACTGCTTGATAAGGATCTGAAAAATGAGTCAGATGATGTCTGGAGTGTGAGAAACCCGTCATGGATCATCCGTCTGAACTTTACACCCTCTGACCACATGCGGGAATTCATTCCGTTTTAGAGAATTTTCTTACATTTTGAATATTATTTTAATAAATATTTCTAAATATTCACATAAAGTATTTTAAATAAGCTAACAAAAGGTAATTTGTAGTGAAAGTGCATTTTAAATAGTTCCATTACTGTCATCTCTTTTCTCTTATTCATGTTTGCACTTATAAAGGATATTTACATAGAGGATTGATTTTTTTATATACGAGTAATCATGATTTATAGAGCATTTATTGTTTTATTATGAAAGAATGAAAGGATTTCTTCGCTTGTTTTAGGGTCGAAACTCTTCACACAACTTGTGTGACCTTCATTATTCATTTTTTATATTTGTGAAATGAAGACCAACTAAAAACAAAAGATGTATCTAATATGTTATGTCTACGTGCACATATTTCTCTGCCCCCCTCTGTTTGCACTGGATAAGAATGTGTGTATTGTTTAAGAATTGAACTGGTGAACTGAGATGAACACAGATACCAACTTCATACACACACATACAAAAACATGCTTATAGCTGATTCATTAATATTTCAATGATTCAGCCAGCTATGCTGAAAGATGGAGAGCAGTGATGAGCTCCAATATCAGCTTCCTCCATGCACGCAAAAACACACTGACACACTCAAGATAAACTGTAAATGGACACACACTCCGCTTGTGTGTGTAGACCTTTTCCTCCACTAATTACACAGGAAGGCAGCTATACAAACAGGAAGCACCATTATTCCATCCATTCAGCTGTGCATGACAGTAGGGGTTTGCTGAACACAAGGAAAGCTGAGAAATACACTGCTGTTTAGACGTTTTGTGCCACATTTTAGTTTTTTAAAAAATGCGGAAACAAAAATTAATGTAATACTTAAATAGTTGGTATAACTATGGCAAGCTCAAAAGTCAATTTATTCTTCTTCAGAACTATCTTGTCATTCTTAGATGGATGGAACTTCACAGAAGGTTTCTGAAGAGGAAAAGCGAAGCTCGTTGGATGGTTCCTACAACCGCCATCTTTGCAGATTCATATGTGCTACCGCTCCTGGAAAATACAAAAATGTGCAAAGACATGGAGCTGAGAGGGGGGTTGCGATTGTGGGTGGATGATTGGAGTCTATCAAACTTCAAGCTCCCTGTAGCAACTAGCAAACTCAGATGTAACGAGAGCTAGCCGGCTAACGGATGTAGCCGTCTAAAGCTAAGGCGGGATGTTAGCTGACTAAAAGCAGTATTTGTGCTACACTCTGCTTTCTTGCTGTGGATGTTGGATATCTGGCAATCACAAGGACACACCCACGATTTTGCCTAATTTCCAGATTAAATAACATCTAAACAGATGAGTTAATTTAAAATGAACCCATCTCACAGTTGTCATGAAGGTAAACTTGACCTATTAAACCTGAAACGTTTTTTTATACCAGGCTGTAAACATGTTTATTTCTGCTGTGAAGTCTTTTTAACATGGGAGTCTCTTTGGTCCTGTGTCATATTTGTGGTGGATTTCATTCCTATTTCTTAAGGATGCCACCTTCAGACACTTTTGAAGGAGATTTTTAAGTGTTCCCATTCTTCTTTTCTCCTCCAATTCTTTAAGTTACTGCACATCATGCTAAGATATGCCACATTTTCAGCAAATAGCTCTTTGGGAATCTTAGTTGGTACCAAAATACTACTTTATGTCCTCTCAGACTCATACATACAACAAAAGAAATGGGAATAATAGATCAGGTATGACCGGCATAAAAAATTGTTTATACAACACTGTTTGGTGCAAAAGGCATAAATGATGCTATACAAAATGTCCAAAGACCTACAGAAAACCTGAAGAAGTATTGCACAAGACAAGAGTCTGGCTGCTTGGAAGCAAAATATAAAGAAATGAATGATGGATCCTTACTTTTGTGCAGTAAAGTACATGTACATTGTATACATGTACAAATGTGTGTGTGTGGAAGAGTGTGTGTCCTAATGAGGTTATGGTCATTGTTACTGTTCATGGACCAAGTAATAAACTCAACCGTGTCAACGCTGAGCTCCCCATTAAGAAAAAACAGACTGGTAACAAAAGATCCATTCATGGCACTAAATAGTTTACATTAATAACTAACTCGTGTTGATCTGGAAGCTATAAGCTCATGATATGCATGTTTTTAAGATTCAGCTACTGTGTTTCACACTGTTCTCTTTTATTTGCAACTAAATCTGACAGGAGGTCATCTACTTTAGGTTTCCTACAACAAAAAAGATCAGTGGGAAAGTACCTTGTGTTTCCCAACACTGACTAAATCTGGGAAGTTTGCCAGGGACACAATTTCATTCCTTGATGCTGCTTATTAGATTCACCCTTCTGAGAGGAGTCTTTGCGAAGAAAATATGATATTTACACCAAACCGAATCAAAATGTCACAATCTGCTCCCAATTCAAAGGCAGCAGTGGGGGTATTTTTAAACCGGAAACTATTTTTACCTCAATTTTAGACCAAAAACAGTAAAAAAGAAGGTGGAATAGCTGATGAGACAGAATGAACAAAGGGTCTTCCAGAGCGGTGAAAAGAGATGAGACTGTTTTATGTCCTCTAGGGATTTTAAACGTGTTTGTTTTTGCTGAAGGCAAATCACAAACGACATCTTTAGGTCAGAATGATGCGGTGGTCTCAAATGAAAGATACAGTAGGGAAGTAGGGAGATGTTATGGTTTTGACCCAGAAAAGTGAATCTAACAATAATCCAGTGGAGGGTTGGACTGAGCAAACTCTTGATGAGAAGCTGCTGCTCGACAAGAAGCTCTGAACAGCAGCTGTACTGATGTTTCATATCAACGTTAAGAGCAGATCAGTATTATTACGAGTACAGAAGGCTTCAAATCTGTTAAATGTCTTTGCTTTAAGAACAACAAAGAAAAATTAGGGCAGCTGACAGCGTGACAGGATATTTGTAACTTACATACTGGTCATTTAATATGAATGAAAAATCTTTTTCATTTGCTGTTTGTGATTCGCAGCCAGTGAGCCAAAACGACTAGTGGATCCACAAAAACTCAAACAAATGACATCCTGGATCATTTGCATTTGTCACAGTAAAATCAAACTTATATGGTATTTACATCATAGGAAAGTGATTTTGTCAGTGGTTTTTAAGTATCAGGATCTCCAGTCAGTCAAAACAGCTTTATGACTATTTCAAATGAAGAAAATAATAATAATAATAATAATAATAATAACATCCTAGAAACATTTCACATAAAGAAAGGAGTTTTCTTGTTTTCTGTGTAACTGAAAAATTCATCTCATCCATTATAGAAAATTAAATATTACAAAATATAAGGTAAATTCATTTTTGGAAAAATCCACCAACAGGGGAAGAAAGTAAAAAAAAAACAAAAAAGAAGAGCACAAAAATGACAAAATAAAAGTAGGAAATGGCTCTTAAAGCACAACAAGTCCATCTGAACCAAATGATTCAGACTTTGCTACTGAGGTTATGGAGACTGTGCAGCTTCCTAAATGACAACATAACTTTAACATGTTGCATTTAATCAGACAGGAATGTTGAAGTGGTGGTAAACAAGCCAAATTGACTTTTCCATCTGTTGCCTAAAAGCTTGAAGGAACATTCTTCTATGTTTACTTCTTTATAAGAGTGAAATGTTTTTCTTTGAGGTTTGGTTCCGGCATTGTCCCTATGAAGTAATAGTGGGATGTCAGTGAAATTGTCATCTCTGAACTCGTTTTAACATGAAAACCTGAAGCCGTTCTGTGTTTCGACAAACATAGATTTAATCCAGTTTGAAAAATATTTCTGATTTTTTCAGAAACTATCTGGAAGCACAAAACGAACCCCATTCAGACAACACATTTGGATAATGCACAAACCTGCTTTAGATCGCCTGTTACACAGTCTGATAATGATGAACTGCATGTGTGTGGAGAAGCATCCTCATGAGAGCTATACACGACTAAAATGACCGATTAGCACTTCCTTCCTACCAATGGGAAATGTAACTAATGTAAAATAGGAGAAAATAGGAACTTCACACTTTGATTTGTCCTTTTAAAAAGCCAATAAATATGAAAAAGTCTATCAGTGATGTGTTCAGAGTATTTATTCTGAAGCACAAATAAAACTGGGTGAGGCCATACAACTTTTGCGGCTTGCAAAGCAAAGCAGCAAATAAATACGTTTAATGTTCCACATAAATGAAATATTTTCATTCCATTATATGGATATGATTACTTGTTTCCATTCAAAAGTATTTGGCCAGCAGAGGCCTCAGTATTGGGTGAGGTTGTGTAAATAAACAGTACCATTAACTGCAACTGTGAAATTCTTGCCGGGGGTCATAAGAAGTAATGAGACTTGTCCTGCATTAGTATTAATATATCCCATTACATCTTTTGTAGCTTTTTTGTGTGATTCAAACCACTTAAACTATTTTTTAGGCTTTGATTTCAATTTATTTGGAGATTTCTATTTAACTTTTAATTTCTTGTGCATTAGTATTAATCAGAATTAAGAAAAATCGTATTTCATTAATTGAATTTAAGCCTTACAGAAGATGATGTCTGCCTTGAATTTCTTTTTTTTAATTATTTTATTAGAGGATTCAACACTTGACTGAGACCCTGAAGAGGTGAAGAAAGGCGCCTCCTGGTCCTATGTGGAAGGACATTCACACCACATGCAGTGTTTTTTTGCACAATCCAACCTCCTAAACCTAATGAGACACAATTTTAACATGTCATCACTGTCTACAGATGCAGTAAAACTTACATGTTAAATTACTACATGTTAGGTCTGGATGGGTTCATGTTCTGATAAAAATAAATTACTAAGAAGAAATCATTCACCACACATTTAAAAAGAGGAATTTTTTTCAATTTTTCCAGACTATTAAAATATAGAATCTTTAAAATGCTCCCACAAAGTGTCCAATTGAGTAAATATACTTTATCTGTAGTACGTCCAGCTGTACTCTCCTCGCCCTCAGCTCTTTTACACATTATCAGGAGAAAACGGTGAGAACAAGAGGGAAACAGAGGGACATCCAAACCTGCGATGTTGTGAATTTACACGCTTGTGTCGCCACACAGACAGCAAAACTCAACGTCACGCTTCACATTTGGCCTGGCAGCACCCCCAGCAGTGCAAACAACAGCTCGACAAGTTGCACCAACACAACGCACAGATGGATCGCCACACCTTGGAGGGCACTCCACCATGCAGCACCCCACAGAAACGACAGATGACCTACCACAGCTCCACAAGGACGGTTCTGACCTACTTGTGTTTGGTTGAGAACAAGGCAGAGAAAGAAACAACAAGGGACTCGATTATATTACTATCATATTAATTGGCTATTTCTAAACTCATTTCAACCTCTTGCTCTTCCTCTTTCAGAAACCTTTCTGTCACCGCTCACTAGAGAAGAGAGAATAATATCGAGTCATCAGGAAACATTCTCTGATTGGTGGGTTTATATCTGTCCCAGCCAATCAGACAAAAGCTGGGCCACTGAGCTGGAATTGGGAACAAACAAAGTGGTTAGATGGTTAATTCTTGTTTTTACTGCATATAAGACAATCATTTTGCTTTTATTAACCACAAATTTTTGTCTTTTGTTTGACATTCAGCCGTGTGTCAGATGACTCTGCATCACTAGTGTGATATCAATATGACCCTGGCTGGCAATGGAAACGCAACACCCAAGTTCATAAACGGATTTTACCCTAAGGGTGCCGTGCAAAAGACGGAAAATAAGCATGGCTTTTATTAACACACATTTGCTACAGTGAGTAGAAGTTTCAAGATGTATTCATTTGAGGTCCAATCTGCTGTGGATTTGTAGATAGTCACATTTTTGCTCAGTGAGATGCATGGGATCTATTGTATTCTGCCACTCTGGCAGACATAAGCAGTGAATTTCAATGAATGATCTTTTCTCAGAAACTCATACTTTTTAAGAAATTGTGGGCCAACAAAGCCTGTAAGCTGGTTGAACGCCAACCCTTCCTATGTTGTAGTATAAGGAATGTGTACAAAAAGCACACTGAGGGGAGCTTAGTGCTTCTGGAAATGGGAAGATATAAGTCTGTTCACATGCTGGTGCAGATGCTTAAAGGACTGAGAACCATGTGGATATGTAGAATCTTTAGAATGGAGCATTTATTGTCCATAGTTGAAAAAAGACTTAAAGTATTTAATTATTTTCCAAAAACGGGACATCAACATCTCATCTGAGCTGTATGTAGCATTATTTGAAACATATTTATTTGTATTCATACACATGCATCTTGAAACAGAATTAAACAGGTAAATCTGCATTTTGCATGGCAAGCATAGCTCTGACTAATGCAGGTTTTCTCCTAAACTAGCAGAGAAGGACTGATGCTTCAAAGGCAGGAAATACTTCTTGCCCTTAATCATTTTCGACCTTGGGGGCAGTTACCAACCATCATCGTTCAAAGACACTCAGTCAAACACGCAGTGAGCCACAGAACCTCTAAAGATTTGATACAGACTAGCACTAACGTGTATTAATGCTTTCCTTTGGAGAGCAACGTGACAGGAAGAAATATGAGCAGATTCATGTAGAAATGCACTACTTGAATGCATGCCGTCTGAAAGCAAAGGATAAGGATAAAAGTCAGGAGACTTTTCCACACCAACCTCAGACCCACCAGCAACCTCCAGTGGAAAAAAGTGAAGTCTATGTAGAGGTGTTGAAAATTGCAGTTCCCCCCTCATCCTCTAGGGCAGAGGTCCCCAACCGCCGGGCCTGGGACCAGCACCGGTCTGTGGCTCATTTGGTACCGGCCGTGCATAAATAATTAATAACTAATAAATGACCCCATTCTGACCAACTAAACTTTGGCCTGTGCCTTTTGACATACCATTATGCCCGTCTACTTTTCATTAAGGCGACGGGATTTTTGTTTTTGCAGCTCATCAAGCCTGTAAATCGGTCAGCTTAAGGTGCACTCTTCATTTTAAAGCGATAAAACTACAAAAACGGATGGCTGAACAATAAAACTACATCCAAGATTTTTTTAAGGTACAATTAACACTACTAGAAGGTTAAAAGCTCATAAAAGTCCATTTTACATAATATGACCTCTTTAATAAGACCAACTTCACAGCAGAAACTAGAAAGTTTGCCGTCAGAGGCGACAGTTAGAGGTTTATCCATAATCTTCAATTTCCACAATCCTCAAATACATATGCAAATATAGAAGCATTCAGGTATATGTCATCATGTGACATATCATCAGGTCATGACCTTTCATTTGATTTGAGGTCAATGGGATGAATAGTTTCATAGATATAGCCAAAACAGTTTTCAGGTTTGAGCACCCCCTGGTGGCCAACCTGAAATGATAAATTGCTTAAAATGAGTTCATCCTCTTTACTATATCTATGCATATGCAAAACATTAAAAACTCTACATTGAATATTGTCCATGTTAGATCTGCGGCGGTGAAACCATAATATTCCCGACACTCCGTTCAGGGATATAAATATACCATGTTATAGTAAATATAGTTGTTTAAAAATTCAGTTTGAAAAAGTTAAATTTTGTTTTTTTGAATACTTCAGAGTTAACTTCTGTAGTGTTTCTCAAAAAGTATTGCAACAGCACTTGAAAAAGATTTTTTACGTCTGTGTTTATACAGTGATTCGCTTTATATTCACCTTTGTTTCCTTTTAGTAAAAGACTAAAATCCCAACTACGTTAACTGATTTTGTGTTCTCTTTCTTCGAAAGAGATTTCCTCAGAGGGAATTACACGCATTAGGCTGAATTCAATGCTCTCAAAGAAAATTCTGTTGTTGGTGCTGAGAAATTCAGGCGTGTATGTGAAAACAGGAAGTGAAAAAGACATAAGAAATATTTGGATAAATTCTAAATGAAGAATTGTTTGTAACTGATCTGCTGCATTAAATAAAAATTCAAGGAGTTGCTGATTTCTACTGTACAAGCAGTTTTACTCTCTTTACCTGTGAGATCTAATGATTAATTTCCTCATTTTTACTTTTTCCAAATTTTCCCCTATTTTTCATGACCTGAACGCCTCTCCAAATTTATGACCACCACATCTTCATTGTCCAATGCAAAATAAAAACTGCTTTTCTGCTTTGCAGTTACGGGGAGGCAGTCTGTGTTTTGAACTGGGCATTGAAGGGATCCAGTTTCTCTTCTGGGTCGTATATATTCTTATGGGGAACACACACATTAAAGATTGTTCAATTTGGAGGTCCTATCTCTGATATCCTGACAAGAGTATATGAATAAGAAGCGTAGGAGATTGGTGTCGCAACCAATAATAATGACTGCCAAAAACGTAATATATTGGCAA
>JBAMHX010000025.1:18598757-18620323 GCA_037177515.1 Pseudomugil tenellus | reverse complement strand
AGTATATGAATAAGAAGCGTAGGAGATTGGTGTCGCAACCAATAATAATGACTGCCAAAAACGTAATATATTGGCAAAAATGTAATCATACATATTTCTGATGAGCCATCTGCACAGAAAATGGGTAAAAAAACTTTTTTATTGCTGAAATATGCAAATTTTGACATTTACCATTACATTATTAGTTGCAGTTTTTATATTTTAAAAGATTATTTTGATTCTAGGCCAATAACAAGCTGATAATTTATTACATAATTGGCTGAAAATATTCCTTATTTTATTGGCAAGTTCTTACGTTTTTGGCTTTAAATTTAAAATGGAAAAAATTTAGATAAGACATGGACAAGATTATGTTTTAGGTCATTATTGCATCATTGATTGCTGCACTCTAGGCTCCATAAATGGTGTAGACATGGTGCAATGCTTGAGTCAGTTTAAGTTTTAAAAAACTTCATTTAAACAAAATGAGTCCCGTTAATAAATGTTACTCTTTGTGTTTGAGGGCTTCACAGCGGTGGGCCTGTTATTGATTTTAGCTGTTTGCACAGTTTTGAATGGTTAAAATCTATCAGACAGTTGTCTGACAGCAGCTTCAACAGAAAAATACCATGACGTTATGTGTGTTCTTGCATTTCTCCAGTTGCTACCACACTCTCCACCTACACAAAGCTAAATGCATCCAAATTGCCAAAACCTCTCCATTGGGATTTGAGAAAAAGTGGGAATAGCAACAAAAACCTTCAGGCCATTTCACTCCAACTAAAATGCACAGGATATCACATCATCGTGTTCTTCCACCACCAATAGTTCCTCACTGAAAATATAATTTCCCTCCCCTTCATCGCCTCACAGAAGAGCATTGAGCTGGTCAGTAAACTGATCCAGCAGTGTCTTGTGTGGATGGTCCAGGCTGCAGATACAGTACAGAGTACAGTCACTCAGTCATTCTGCACGAGTGACTTATCGACTGGATATGCTCATGAATCAGGACAAGTAATTATTGCTGCTCTGACTCAGTCTGTGATGGGTGCGTGATATTGAGCGGGGGATATGACAGAGAGAGGTTGACATTTTCAACTACAACGATCACAGCTCCTGTGTGAACCGACTGGATTAAGGGCAGCAGGCGGGAAATTAAAGCGTCTTAGATAACAGTGTGTTACTGTTTTAAATAAAAACTTTGAAGAGGTCTGATTTGAGAAGCTCTAATGGGAAAATCATGAGGTCATGCAGAAAAAACCAGTTCGAATAGCCTGTGCATTTATTACCATCGTAATTTTCGTAATTACATCATAAAGAAACTAAAAAAAGGCTTGCTATGTGCTGGGAATTGATCTGCAGCTCCTGGAGCAGTTTGTACAGAGAAAAAACAGCAAAAGCTGGTGACATTAGGGCTGCAATGATTAGTCGGCATAATCGACAATGTCCACTAATAACATTTTTTGATGCGCGTTTTATGTTTGCACATTTACCGCAGTTTTCTTATGACCAGTGTTATTTGGCGGGACACTAGGTGGCGGTAATGCACTTTCTGTTCGTTGCCAACCGTTAAACTCTGAAGTAGAAGATGCATTCCAAAAAAAAAGGAGACACAAACGATGGGTGAAAGTCAGACTGAAGCGGAGAAAAGAATAAGATCAAAATATTTGACTAGTGGACAAAATAATCGCTGATTAATTGAATACCAAAATAATGATCAGTCGCAGCCCTACTGAACATAAAAAATCTTCACAAGCTTTACACAACATGCTGAATAAACAACATATTTGATTCTTTACATAAACAGCGAGACAGAAAGATGCAGGAGGTCATATCTGCCAGCAGCCATTTAAAACTGATTATTTCTAAATGTAACTAAAAACAACTAATAAAAACAAACAAACTTCTGACACACCTTCTGGGTGGTAATATAAAAGCAGGGAACATCAGCTTCTATGCAGATGACATGAACTTGTGTCCCAATGAAAGACTTCTCATTGGAATTGGATTTGCATGATCCAGTATTTAGGACTAGACTTATATTTATATCATTTGTTTTATTTTATTGCTTTTTTATTTGCAGTAACATACAAGCTTAAAAATAGAAATAAAAGAAACATGTTAAAATGGGCAGGAAGGGTCCAAAAGCAAGAAGGGCTTATAGCAAGGGGACTCATCTTACACGCTTCCCATCACCTTCCACAAGCAAACGGGCAAATATTGCTGACTCCCACTGGTAGCCTGCAATGAAGGGACGGGCAGTTGGACGAAGTCTTTTATGTTTGGCTTTATGTCATGTAGCTGCTGGTGACATGAGAAGTCCAAGAAGGGGTGATATTGAGGTTTGGAATTGAATTTCTTTTACGTCTGACTGCTTTTTTTTTTTTAACCAAAAGCTTTAAACCAGTAAGAGGTGCAGAAATTATTCCTATTCCAGTCATCTTTGAGTAGGAGGATTATTTTGCTTCACTTGTTTGTAATTACGTAAATTAAACTCTTGTATACTCTGAATTAGGGCTGTAAGAAAATATGGATATATAGCGATAATTTCAAAGAGACAATATATCTATGTGCAAAAGAACTGTATCAATCTTTTTATGAGTGGATTTTTACTTATGAGGCAGATTTTAATTTCTTTATTCATATTGTACACAAAGACTGTTTTTAAAATAAAATGGGGGAGGGGGGTGTTTCTATTTTATAAAATTAGACACCCAACCTCCATTCTATTTCAGTAAGTTTGGCATTTACTAGGCTGTGAGTTCCTTACTATTTTCCACAAACTATGACCACATAGCATCACAATATATCGCACTATATTGTATCGCTACCCCTGTATTGTAATACACATCGTATTGCCAGATTCTTGCTGGTACACCCCTACTCTGAATGCGTTGCCATGGTATTTATTTGTGTATAATGAATACATTAAATGAAAAAAGTGTGTCTGTATGAATAAATTAATATTATTCAGTTGGTTCCAGTCCCCTGACTGGACTCACCTTATACTTAGCTGTTAGTTGCTCTGCAGCCTCCTGCTCCTTCCTCAGATCACCCATCATCTTCTCCTTTTCTCCCAGAAGCCTCTGCTTCTCTTCAGCCAACAGGAATTGATCCTCTCTGATGGCCTCCTTTTCCCTTTCCAACCGCTGTTCCTCCAGCTGTACATAGTCTTCTGCTTCTTTCTCCACCTCTTCTTCCTCGCATTCCGTCTCATCGTCCCCATCTCTTTCCCAGTACTCGCCGTCCACCTGCTCCTTCTTCTGTTTGCTCCTCCACTTCCTGTGGTTGAGCTGGGCCCTGAGGCGAGCAATCTCCTTCTGGAACTCACGCAGCAGAGCATCTTTGGGGTCTTCGTTGACTCTGGGCTGGTTCTGGATGTTCTTGGCACGGTTGGCGTACCGCAGGGTGGTGAGGGTCTCGTCGTAATGCTGGGATGCCGGGCCAAGCGTGGCCACCATGACGGTTTTAGCATTCCCACCCAGAGAGTCCTGCAGCAACCGGGTCAGCTTTGAGTCCCGGTATGGCACATGGCCACTGCGCCCATCTGCTAATGCTGAAATCACATTCCCCAAGGCTGATAGAGAAAGGTTGATCTTGGCAGCTTCTTTCAGGCGTTCTCCCTGGACGCCGGTCTTTGTTTGGCGTTCACTGCCTGCCAGGTCCACCAGGTTAAGGCGCCCAACTCGAATATGTTTCCTTCCATCTGGTCCAGGCTGACTGCACTCTACTGTTATCAAAAACAAGGCGTGAGACCTTGACGAATGTTCATTCATGTCTGTTGCTCCAACTGCCCTTGCCTGATTGCCAACATTCATCACCTCCTCAATCTCCTTGATGCTTTTGCAGACACATGATGTGAGATCCTGAACATACACGCCACTTTCTGGACTCTCTCTGAGCTCCAGACCTCTGGTGCTGCCTGGGTTGGGGTTGAGGAGATCGCGAATTTCTTCCCGATAGATCTCCAGGTAGGACGCCCGCACCAGGTACTGCTTGTCAGACTGTGAGCGGGAGATGTGTGTGAAGATGTGGTCGAACGCGTTGGGAATCACACCTCGTTTCTCTGGGTCCAGCCATGCCCCCTGCATGGTGTACGTCTTCCCAGTTCCAGTCTGCCCATAAGCAAAGATTGTGCCGTTGAACCCTGCCAGTGCTGAATCTATAAGTGGCCGCACACTCTCATCGTAAAGGTCTCTCTGTTTAGAGTTTGCATCATAGACTGCATCAAATGTGAAGGTTTTTTGGGGCTCACTTGGGGGTGCACGAGGGTTTCTTAGGATCACCTGTCCGAGCCCCAGATCCATCTGCACGATTCCTCCTGCAGGGCCATTGGTATCCTCTTTGCGGTTCAAAGGACGACATCGAACTACCACCTTCACTGACTCGCTGCTCTTATTCTTTGACATGGTTGGCTTCTGTCTGGTGCACTAATAATAAATAATCAAAGATTACAAAGACACAGTGTCTCTGATGTGAATGGAAATAGATTAGCACCCTGTTGGAGGCCTTCGATCAGCCAATTTTCCAGTTGTCTTATTAATTCATTAATAACACATTTGTCTTCTTGGTCATATTATAATGAAAAATGGCTGCATCACCTAAAATTACAGACTCAGATATCTGTCAGTACAAACGAGGAGCCGCCACTGTGTCTTTTGGCAAATTTCTTTTGCTTATTGTCTGGAATATCAGCCCACAAACCGACCGACCGTCAGCACCTCTCACGCTTTGGATCGACGCTCCATTGCAGTCCAACCCTGTCCAGATTCACTCGATGGTTAAATAAAATCCCGACGCTCCAACAGTAATGACACAAATCAGTTCACTCATAACCGTCTCCTCGTGCAGACAGCCCACACCCGGCGGCCGCGCTCCGCACCGCTGTCCGCATCATCCTCCCGTTCTGCGCTCAAAGATGCGCTCCCCTCCAGCAGGCAAAACACACAGCACGTCCAGACACACGGGCTTTCTCACACACAGTCATTCCACCACCACACCCACATCACTGCGGAGGCGAATGAAGCATCATGGGAAATGGAGTTTTGTCTGGAAGAATCTTTGATTCTTGTCCAAGGCTGCCCCCAACATGTCAATGATCTGAATGTTGCTTCAGCACACAACATGGAGATTTGTTTGTATTTACATTATAGATGACGTCACAGCGTTAATATTTTTTCAAAAGGATTAAATTTATCTGTGTATTAATGGAAATGACCTGTTTGCTGACTGAGACGATACAACCAAATGTTTGAGTTTCTTTCTACATCAGAATTTATTGGGGGAATTTTCTTTCTTCTTTACTACATATCCAAAAACTATATTGACACAAAGAATGAGTGAAATAATTAATTTAGTAATGAATTAACAAATCCATCATAAAGCTGATTAAATGGTTGGTTTATCAACTCATTGTGTGAAAATAAACTGGCAACTTTTCAAGGATTTGGTCGAGTTTAAGCATTTTTAAGAAATAAATAAAGATAATGAATGTATCTGTGAAGCACTATGAGAAGTTCATTTAACTTGTGGAAAGTTATGAGAATAGAAAGAAAAAAGATGTTTCTGACCCATTATGGACCAAGAAGGCCAGAAGAGAAAATGAAGTCCACATATATTCTTAATGATCTTTTGAGATCTGCCCAAACACAGTGGCTCAGTTCATGGTGCTGAAACCTAACTAGGTCTGTTTCTTATCCAAATACAGTGAGTTTGGATGTGGATACATGCCAGAAAATGCCCAAAAATCAGAAGTCAGCCACATCTGGCAACCATTTGGGCCAGAGATGCCACCACTATATGGGGCCAACATTTACTCACCTGATTATTCAGGAATTTAATCCTTATTTTTACACTGTCATGAAAAAAAGAAAGAAAAAAAACATTTTAAGCTTTTTTAGTTCATTAGAATGTATCTGTAAATAGTGATTCCAGCTGTGTTTTTATGGTAAAGACGTGATTCAGATTCACTCGAATGCTGTGTGTCATTTTTAAAATTCAACTTATTATTGTCAAAAACAAAAACAGTTGTTTTTTGTTAATTTGTGAATTGCGTAACAATGATAAATAGTTTCAGCTGAAACTAAGTTACACGAGTGACATTCATTGTGTTTCCCCCCTTTCTTTAGTAAAAGAGAGGAATTTCCCATATTCTCCAGTCAGCAATCAAAGGTAGCTTCTAAGTTCTTACACAACTGTTCTTTCAAAGCAGAACATTAAGAGAACACAAGGGGAAAATACAAAATTAATCATTACTAGACCTGCTTAACCACAACGCTTGACCAAATCTGACACAACAGCACCCCTTACAGGGATAACCGCCGTAGACACACTGATATTATTTAACCTACAATGTCACCTGATGAATGGAGGTCAGAAAAATATAGGAGTAAGTACAAATATATTCAGGTAAATGGTGGAACCTGTGAATGATTCTTCTTAATGGTGTCAAAATGTACACTTTGCTGTTTTTAAATGTCCTTTTAGTGTTAATGCTGATGAGTCCTTGAATGACCAAAGAGGAGAAAACTGCAACCACTTGGGGAGGTCAACACAAGAAATTATTTGACAACTTATGGAGAGAAAAATACTTTGTTCCTCCTCTCTGAGATGAGTTTTATTTGTCTGCATAAGAAACGATAACTGACAGCATGAGCAGTGTTTAGGGAAGTATAATACAGAACACAATAAAATGATCCATTCTGTTTTATGGAGATTACGCTCTTCCTCAGGTGTTCCTGATGTCACGGCGTAATGTGCACTCTTACAGCTCCACAGCTGGAAGTTTGCTACTTCTATGAAAATGGAGCTGCACGGTGGAGCAGTGGTTAGCTGCAGCTTCACATCAGTCAATGGTTTGAATCTCTAAGGCCAGTGGTCTTTCTGTGTGGAGTGTGCATGTTCTCCTCATGTTAGCGTAGGTTTTCTCCGGGTACTCCGGCTTCCTCCCACCATCCAAAAACATGCATTTTAGGTTAATTATACACTATATATGTGAATATGAGCATGTCTGCTTGTTCATCTCTCTGTGTTGCCCTGTGATAGACTGGCGACCAGTCGAAGGTGTACCCTGCCTCTTGTCCAGTGACTGCTGGGAAAGGCTCCAGCTACCCGCAATTTTAAATTGGATGAAGTGGTTCCGCAAATGGATGTATGGAGATCTGTGAAAATAAACAGATAGAAAACTTCTATTTAAAAAAACATATAATTATTAACCTCATGTCTTGATAAAGTCTTTATGCTTATATCAGTACTCAGAGGATAAATTAGGGTCTTTTATTGTTTGGACTCAAATGCTGGGAAAAACTTTTTTTTTGTCTAAGTCAGACACAAAGTTTAGGAGGGTTTACATTTATATGCATACCACATACCACTGCTCAGATACATCCGCTTACCCTCAGGGCCCCTTGCTCATTTTTCTTCCTATCACCTCTCGGCAGTAAAATAAAGACCTGATGCCCCTGTTATATTTTTTTCTTCTAAAGGAAAAGAAAAATTCACATATTTACTTGTCAAACAAAGATGTAAAAACAGACTTATCTTCCTTATCACTGCAAGAGCAGAGAAGAAATGTGAGAAGCAGTTGCGGGCTGTGTAAGTACAAGATGAACCCCGGGGGCTGCTTTGTCGGGATATCAGGAATGCATCCTAATCTGGAAAAACTTCTACGAGAACAGATAATTTATTAGTTTAACAAAGATCTCTCAACTACTGAAGAATAGTGCAGTGATGATACATTTACAGGGAAAACTGATCGTTTATAACATAAAGTTAACAGTTGTTCTACATGCCACATTTTGAGCTATAATTATACATTTATGTCATCTAATGTTTAATATTTGCTTAATCAATATTAATCTTAGTCTAAATCAATAAATGTTGGCCTGCATGTAGTGTCACTTGGATCCAGACTAAAAAAAATATTATTTTGTGACATTTTGAATGCATTTTTTCAAGAAATGACTGAAGTATGCATCAATGTGCTCTATGAGTACTTTTCTTTTCACAGCATATCCCTTATTTCCTTCCTGAGGGTGTTTGCATGACGGAGACCTTTGCTGAAACATTGCCAGTAAAATGAAAGGGAGCTAAGCTCTCCCACAGGATGAAGCCTTGATACTCTGGTTTTTCCTACGTTGACTGCCATCAATACAACATGCTGTGTGGCGCAGAGCTTTTCCCAACAGTTTTTCATCAAAAAACATTATAAAGTTCAATTTCATTTGTACAAAACTGACTTTTATCTGATTTCTTCATAGTAAACAGCCACGGTGGCAGCAGTCTGTTTAATCTTCTTAAGTCCTTTCTTCTTTCCCTTGTCTTTTTTCCTTTCTTTCTTCCATAGTTTATGTCAAGTCTGTACTTGGCAAAAGAAAGCAGGGCATACTCAGCATTCCTAAGGAGTGTTTGAGAATCAAACTACTCTGACAGGAAGAAGAAGGAAAGTCTTCCTCACATTCCCTCTCAGCCACACATATACTCACAGTTTAAAAAGACCCACAATAATGATGTATAAACAGATTTCAGTGTGTACAGTCATTAAACGACTAAAGAGGATAAACCTTGTTGCAGTTCACGTAATAGAGGATGTGGGAAACGCCCGTAACAAGCACCGAAGTGCCTAAATGACATCACTTTGCCTGACTCACAGCTGGGATAGTCACAGCTCCAAGTGCCAACTTGCCATGAACACTAAAATGCAACCCAGTTGCGAGAGATCCGCATGAAACCGGCTGCCATATTGGATCAAAAGGCGCTTATAATAGTGAAGAGCAAAGGGAAATTTGCGCCTAAATGTCCGCGAAACTCACACAGTAACATTTGCCCTTTCTGACACTCAGATACACGCCCCTTAACCCTATATTCAATGCTTGACATTTCACCCAATCATATTAAAGAGATTTTAAGAACGACAGATATAGTAGCCTATGAGAATCGTGCTCTCTGACAGAAGGGGCGGGAGAAGGCGTGCCCTTGGAGCTAGGGTGTCGCCGTGGTGGCTCCCATTCGAAGGCGACGGCGGTCGTCTATATTTCGGTCCTAATCTCCTCAGAAAAAGAGCAATAACACCGACCCGACAGTGATTTTAACGCACGTTCATGTTGGGCTTATTATCCATTCTTCTCGATCGAGCTCCAGGCAAGGCTCTGGAATGACGGGGTGTGCGGAGAATTTGAATTAGCTCGCCGTCAGTTTGAAGAAAGAGTGAGTCGGGGTAGAGACAGAGAGAGGAGCCATTTTGTCCCGACTGTGTGGGAGAAAAGAAAGAGTGGAAAAGAGGAATCACACGGGAGGAGAGCCTATTTTTTTGCTTTCTTTTCTCATGTTGTAGAGGAGGAATCACTCTGACTTGAGATTTTGAACGTCTTGGAAACGTCTACGGGCGCGTTATTTTGGTGTTATTTAGCCAACTAGCTTGCCAAGCTAATCAACAGATCCCATATAGTTAACTGTTAAAAGTCAGGTGGACTTGAACAAGTTGATCAGGTTGGCCGAGGAGCTGGCTTTAGACTTTACATAGGTGGGCTAGTTATTTTTTTTCTTTTTGTGTGTGAACACATACTGTGCTTCAATGGCGAAGAAAACGTACGACTTGCTGTTCAAGCTGCTTCTGATCGGCGACTCGGGCGTGGGGAAGACCTGTGTGCTGTTCCGCTTCTCTGACGACGCCTTCAACACAACCTTCATCTCTACCATAGGTAAGAAGTCCGAACACATTCGTGGTTGGATTTATTCCTATATTTTTGCACACTGTGTTGAGCCCCATTAGAAGTTTGACAGCTGGAGATTCATCTGACTACCCGACAGCTGGAAAAGGGAGGCAGGACATATTTGGTTAGCCAGTATGCTATCAACATGCACCGTCTCTTCGGGCCTGAATAGGCTAACTTGAAAGCTAGCTGTGCAGCATTAGACGCTCTTTACCTGACACTCACACTTAAAATAAGCGACTCTTAGACATATTTAGTTTATGTTGGAAACTAAACATAACTTTTAATTTTTTTTTGGAAAGGCTACCAACTTAATCCGATGTAGATGCATATAGAAATATTGCTGTGATGTCAGTGGCTAACAAGCTAACTAGGCTAACTGCAGGGCCGTTGTGCTGTCACATTTACTCTTTAAATCAGCTCTCCCTGATAGCGACAGGCGTTTACCTCCGTGTGTCAGAGTATAAAAGTCTATATCTGTTCTAACCATAGATTTAACCAAATGGCTGAATCTATTGAAAGTGACAGATTGCTCACAAATAAAGCAGCCGATTAGGTGCCGTAGTCCTGTACGGTAAACTAACCAAAACAAGTATGTCACTAGTATGTAAAATGACATCTGCATAATTAACATACAGCTGAGTAAGAAAAAATTAGGTGTTTTTCCTCACATTGATGACATCGTTACTTCTACAGTATTCAGTACTGTAGATATTAAACTTTTCATGAGTTTCTAATGAGGAATCTCTTTCTATATTTGTAAGAAAATCATATTGTTGGTGTGTGAACTTTGAAGCTACAATATATGTGTTTTCATTTTGTACAACTTTACCTCTTCTATAAATTAGAATGAGTTTAATAGAAATTGTCTACACAATATACCGGACCAGCACTTAAATATATGCGCCCTAACACGCTCTAAGTCCAGGATAGTCACTGTTCTAATAGATGAAAATGACTAGTATGTATATCACTGTACAGTTATTGTCCTAATCTGTGTGATATGAAGACACTAAACTAAAGCAGTTTGCAGTTTTCATGACTGATCCACAACAAGACTAATGCATTAAGATTTAGTTTTATTTACAAAACTGAATGTGGTGCTGGTTAGTGACATCAAGGTTTTGTTTTAGCATAGCAAAATGACTAAGAACAGGGAAAACGTAAGGAGGAAACACAATGCCAATAATGACAAAATATTTAGGCTACAGAAACTATGAAGCAAACCAAAAACACATTTGTTTGTCTTCAGTTTTGCAGAGTTGTTGCCACAACATGAAGCAGTATGAAAAACTTTCTGATCAGTTAAATCAGGATTAGAAAGATGTGTTTGAAGAGGAAGAGTCAAATTTTAATGCAGTCCAGGAGAACCCCCACTCACTCATGCACCCCCAAAATAGATTTCAGTATTATATGAGTGAAAATGACATCATTTCATATGGTGTTTTCACATTACTCATTCAGTTTAAAATACATTGTATGACACTATAATAAATATTTTGTACTTCTCAGGGCCTCTGTATATTTAATCCGACATTTAAAAATCACCTCAGTGTTTCTGGGATAAATATTTACTAATTATTGGATTATTTGTGTTTTTAATATTCAGTGGCTTTTCATTTTCCAGTATATTGTGAAATATATTTATTTAGTTTTTCTACAGAGATACAGGCGAAGCAACTCATATATTTGACTCAAATTGAGAACTGCAAGCAGTCCAGCATGGCGGCATCATCGGCCCCTTTCTCTCTCTATATGCATGCGCCTGACATCACGCATTCATGAGTCAAGTGTCAAACTATGTCGAATCATTGCCCAAGTGAAGTCTCCATTTACTCTTGTTGCTTAAGACCCGTGCTGAGTAATAATGAAACATGAGACAAGCTTTGCTGAGCTATGTGAAGCGGCATTACAGCGCTGATCCTTGGACTGAGAATTTTTATATCAAGTCTATCTTTTTCATAACATGTTTGCCATTTCAGTATGCCTAATAAGTCACTGCCATAATGGGCAGTAGTGTTCCCAGTGGCATCCAGACTAGATTAGATTGGTTGAGGTGCAGACGTGAACTGTTGCTCTGCTGCAGATCGTGCTGTCACATGCAGACTTGAATATATTTGTTTTAGTTTTACACAGTTGCACAAGGTTTTTACGAGAAGTGTTTCTCAAAATGTAGGTAAAGTTCATCAGTACCAGGCCCGAGCTGACTAATGCCCCCACATCAGATCTCTGCAGTTTTAGGGGAAAGATGTGCGGCGGTATTTAGATGCAGCAGTCCAGACTAACAGGTTCTTCAGCAGTCAAAGACCAAAAGTAACCTTTGGTCCCAGCAGGGGTGCTTTCCCCGTCAAGTTGGGTTGTGAGTCAGTGTCGGCATCAGGTTTTGTGTTTTTTCTTTTCGCTCTGAGAAATGTGGAAATATGTTCTGGACTGAAACGTGATCCAGAAGCAGCTGATTTACACGTAGAATATGCGACTGCCGTAATGCTGTTGTCATTTCAATTTTTTACATTTTCTTACAGTAATTATATAAAGGCATCGTTATGACGTCACTTTTAACATAAACCTTTATTTTCATTTGACCAGTTCAGTCATTTTTTTTATTTGGATTGTTTCCAACCAACTATTTTCTGCTAAAGTATTGGAACAATCTATGTTCTCGAATGAAAAGCTGAATTTAGTGCAAATGTTGGGACTTCCATCATTATCATAAATGTTTTTCTAATGTCAGCGTGTTGAGAGGTTTATTTTTCCCTCTGTAAGGGCTTTATTGAAAGTGTCTCTGTTTAGATATGTATCTATCTAAAAGAAAGCATCCTGCCACACACAAAAACACTGAAATTCAGAGTGCATGCAATATGTTTGCATGCACTCTGAATTTTTTAAACTAATTTTTCTTACAAAGGCAGGTTTGTTGACATGCCAGAATAGCAAAGAAAATTTTAGACAAAAAGTGAAAATATCAGGAGGACGAGATTGAAGTGGCAGCAAAATACAACAGATTAAGAAAATGTGTTATGCATGAGCTAATAAAAGGCTGAAATGCTGCAACATGGCAGGTCATTTATGCAGACGAAAAGTTTTTTCCTGCTTGTTTCCGTATGAAGTGAATGTAAGATAACAGTTATGAGAAGCTAGTTCGAAGACAAACGCTGCAGAGATGCCATTAAAGCTCTGCGTTACTTTTGTAGAAAGCGTCCACATTGCAGTGAGAAGTCAGATATTCCTACCTGAACTGAAAGCTGAGTGGAAAGAGCACAACCAGTGCATGATACAGGAGTGTGTTCTTTCACAGGACACAGGACTCATACCTTTTTAGAGATGCACATGCACAGCTGCATCTCAAAATATCCCCACTGGAAACCCCCCCCTCTGTCATTATCCTTTCAAATCTTGAGTCCTTCTCTCACCCTCCTCTCTCTCTCTCTCTCTTTGCTTAATGGATGTGGAGAGCTTAATATGAGTAGTGTTGCATTTGGAAATCTGGTTTTTATGGACGCTGACAAATGGGTCCAGCGGACTTTATCCTTGTGGAAGTAATGGATCCTTTGGGATAAAAAATATGTACATTCTGGTGAAGTTTTTTCTGGTTTCATACCATTGTTTATTTCCATCGATTGGATGACTACCTTTGCTTAATCTACATGCATCTTATTCAGAACTTTCTTGTCTACCTTCAAATGAAATGACTTTTAGCTCCTCACGAGTAACACATGTTTCACTTTATCCCTGCTATGCCTGATTTAGGGCTCTATTTTTTTTAAAAAACTATAAATCATCTTTATTAATTCCTTTTCCCCCTGCTGGATCTTTCAGTCCAACATCTTTCCTTCGCTCTCCTCCTCTCCCCGGGGTGCACATAAAGTTTAGTGAGTCACACTTGGCAGGCAGTTCCTTCATTATTCTGTGGCCCTGCTCCACCTAAAACACAGCTGTTTCTTGGATTTTTTTTTTTTTAACCAACCACAATTTCTGTCCAAAGCAGAACTGACAGCTTAAACTGGAAAACAGCACATGTTGGGCAGAGGTGAAATGGTAATGAAATGGCCCCCCTGCAGAGCATTCATCCACATGATGTACTTACAAATGCTAAAATGGTTTTTTCAGGTTTCTTACTTTTTGTTCCTTTTGGTGTTATTTTTTTTCCTGAATGTGTACAGCTATCAAGGTAAACTTAGATTATTTTTACTAAATAAAACAAAAAATATATTAAATTTACAAAACTAATGCTACATCAGTCACAATGATTCGAGGCCAAAAGTGATTTTATTTCATTTTTTTACTCTGTTATTAATCCTAAAAATGTACCCGTGTGATGTAGACCAAAGCAACGTATGCCTACCCCCCCTTCTCCCTCTGCTCCCACCCTCCATTTGGTTTGTCTGTGAGGACTATCTACTAACTGCAAACTCACTTAAAACTATTTTTGTGGAACATATTAAGTAAGAAAGTAATCTGTTTAGAGGAAGAGTTCGCTCCGCTCGAAGTTTAATCCCTTTAGTTCTCGCTGTGTTCACCAACTAGGAAATGTAAGGCCAGTGTTATTCTGGTTCCTGTCCCCTTCTTTATCTTACATCTTCTCCACCAATGAGTTGTTTTTTCCCCCAGAGTTAACGTGGAGATCTTTACCAGGGGTAAAAACATGCTACTATTCTGCAGCATCATGCTATTTTCCAGATGAAGTTACACCGGAAGCTTTTCAATCTAGAAATGATGACTTCATGCTTATCGCGCCTTTAAATACAAACTGGAAATATGTTTGAATTTGTTAGTGTGGGAAGCTGGAACCAGTAAATATTTGGAGGTTTTGCTTTCATCTATTTGTTAGGATGTTGATTAAATGCAAAAAAACAAGTTTTGGTTTGCGTCGCCTGTTTGGTAAATTAGTCTTTCTGTGCTATAAACGTAGAGAATAAGTGTGGTCACTGCAAGTCACAAGTTTTTTAAAAAAAATAAGTTTTGTTTTTTAGGTGTTTTAGTTACAGATGCTAAATATTAAGCAAGGTGTGTCCAGCTTAGGTGTTAGAGAGACCTGCGAGTGTTTGTTGTCTCCCTGAACCAACACACCTGATTCAAAAGGAATATCTCCTCAGCAGCTTGTCAGGTTTCTGCCCAGGTGACCAGTTTGTCTGAGGAGGAAACATGCGAGAGGACAGACTTCAGACACACCTGGCTCCAGCTGTCAGCCTGCTGCCGAACAGAAAACATTGATGCAGTTAGTGTTGTGTTTGTAACTCCACAAGAAAATTCAAAATCCATAGAAAATACAAACAAAAAAATTACCAATTTAATGCAAAATTCAATATATTATGTTCGCTGCTGCTTCTGAGTTCTAAGCTTCAGAGTTTTCCTCATGTTACGTTATTTTTTTTACTCCCATAAGCTGGTTCCTTTGTGCCCACAGCTGCCTGGTGATGGGCTCAAACAGGCATGACACAATCAGGAAGAGATAATATTATCACTGTCATGGAAATGTGTCACTCTTTTTCCATTCCCCTCTTTTAAATGTCTTTCTTTGGCTCTTTCTGAGTTATTGTGTTCTAAGCGTTTGTCTTGGAAATGATTTTTGCTGACATGCTTGTTTTGTTTTACAGGAATAGACTTCAAGATCAAAACTGTTGAATTACAAGGAAAGAAGATCAAACTACAGATCTGGTAAGTCAGGCTTTTTTCCTGTCTGCAAGCAGAGGTGGAGTGAGCTTAAAAAGTACCACATTAGGAGAATTCAGTGTAGTATCTTGTCTCGTTATATCATGGTGAAATGTATGTTTGACGAAACCTTCCTCAGTTCCTGAAGACTTCCAAGAACAGGAAGTGGTCATCGGTCCACCAGGAGGTCTGCTTTAGGGTTATTATTGTCCACAACTGCTGATTTTCTCCAGCTGGATCTGACATGTATACAGCTTGTTTACAAAGGGTAGAAAACAGCATCAGCTAAATATTAAACGTTGATGAAATGCAACTTATGCTTATTTTCCTCACTAAAATGTAGAGATTTTATAGTATCCTTTCTTAGATTAAAAATACTTTTCATATTTATGACTACATTAACCAAACATCTTAATTGTTTTGCTCCTTTTAAACGCATAAATGTCTTGTAGAGGTACTAAATAGTTATAATAAATTAGCAGATTTTAACAGAGCACATATGTTGGTAAAATGTTTTGAGGTCAGTGTACAAAACAGAAACTAAGCATTTCTATCTCAGGAGACACAGACCATCCATTCAAGCCTAATCTCGTACGGTTATCAAGAAGATAGACCCCCCCACACATCCACACCACCTGAAACACACCCACACACACCCTCGGTCTCATCTTTAAGCCGTGTATCAGCTAAAGATCTGGAACATTAACTGCGCTTTATTGTTCTGACGCATTTATTGTTGAACTATTTACCTAGTAATAGTCTTAACTAGTAGTCTTTCAGTGTGTTAAGGCGAATGGGGATTATTATGCAACGTATGGCTCGGTATGCGTTCAGTTCCTTTGCAAGTAGGAAACAACTAGAGAACATTATTTTAGATGAAATGCATCATTTTGACATGGCGATTTCTTTTTTGTAGTTGCATTAATGTGATTTATGAATTACTGCAAAAGAAAAGTTTCCTTACAGAAATGTATCTACATGCCAAAAAATACAAATATTTTAGCCCCAAGTCATGATGATGATGTCATTTTTACTTTTTCACCTGTTACTGTCCATTAGGTCTCATCTTATCAGTGATGGATGTTTTTCTGTCTTTACTAAGACCAGCAGATGTGGAAGGACTTACCTGCTTTTAATGCATTTGTTCCTGGAGTCACTTTTAAGACTAAATAGTCTAATGGAGTTAAAACTATTAATTAATGATACAAGTAATTTAAATATTTTTTCCTATTCATTCTGAAATCTTGTTTTTAAGAAAATGTTTATACTTTACAGAGAATTTATTGTGAAATTATTGGAAAAGACCATCATAACTTCATCAACTAAGAAGAATATTAATCTATATGAACTTCTTGCTTCTTGGCAATATATTTTATTCAATTTTAAGCTTTATTTTATTTATATAGTATATTTATTATATTATAAATAAATATGAAGTATTTATTTTCCTCTTTGAAAGGATTTTGCCACATTTGTAAAGAATCTACATTGGTGGGATGAGCAACAGAGTGAGAAACATACAAACTATTCAATACCAGTGCCAAGCAGCTTATACCCTCGTGCTAACAGTCTGACACCTAAATAGCTCATAATTAGACTCTACTACAGCCATGTTTCACTGCAGATTTCTGCAGATGTTGACAGCTGTTGGTGAGGTTGGCATCTCCACTGGAAACACAAGACTGGTCAGCATTGGAGGCAGTTTCAGTCCACAGAGAGATGAATATGAAATGACTTGTTTAGCTGCTTTTTTAACATGTGTTTTATCTGAATTCTCAGCATAAGATCATTATTTTATGAAGTAATTGAGTTTGCAGGGTGGGGGTTGCTTTTTTGCAGTCAGGCTGCTCTCTTCTTAAAACCAGTACACTGCTCTCTCATTTAAAGCTCTTGCAACGCTTACTCATCAGCAAAACCTTGCTAACACAAGATCAACACCTCTCTCCAACCATAGATGGTTAGCTGTAACAAATATTTATCAGAATGAACCATTCATTCTCTGAGCTGGACAACACACGTTCAAGTGGGATAGACGGCAATTCATTTTCAGTTGAAATTGTTTGTACATGAAAATATTGTCGAGAGTGGGAGAAGGATCTAATCCTGCAGTCTGGGGCTGCTTACAGCATTTTATCTTCAATCAGTATCTGCATTTTCTTCAGAAACTGTTTAAGTGTTCTGTCAGTTATGCAGTAGTGCACAGAGAGGCCGTGCACGTTGTTTAGGATGTTTAATGTACGTTTACATTTAGATTAAAAGCATTATAGGTGGTGCAAAAATCACAATTGGATCAGAATTAAAATAAAAATGGTTAAAAGGAAGATTACATGAGAAAATGTTTTTAATTCAGTTCTGGCTAGAAATCTCTAAAAACAAATGAGTGGTGTTGCAAAACTATAGGTGCATGTTGCAAAATGTATAATGTTATCATAGATGTACACAGGATAGACTGTGAAGCTGCAAATGCAGAATAATATTGCCCCTTTAAACAATCTGCAAAGTTTTAAAATCTATTCTCTGCCTGACTAAAAGCCGTATAAAGATTTTAAAGCTGGTATGATGTGTTCAGATCTCTGTAAGTTTAGCAGCAGCATCTGGACAGATGTTTTAGGCTCTTTTTAGGAATTTCTTTTTAAAGACTGTTGCAGTATTTAAGTGAAAAGATGAAATTCTCGTCGTCTTTAATTGTATTGATGGAAGAAACGCAGAAGATAGAAGAAAACCTGATCTTAAGACGTTATACTCTGTGTCCAGTTTAAGCTGTGTTGCTCCAGATTTTACGTTAACTGCACCGTTTCTCATTCGGGTCTCGAGCTGGAATTGATCCAAGAAAAATGTGAGTGTATAAAAATAAAAGATGTTTTGTTTTTGTAGGGACACAGCGGGCCAGGAACGGTTCCACACCATCACCACCTCCTACTACAGAGGAGCTATGGGCATCATGCTGGTCTACGACATCACCAACGCCAAGAGCTTTGAAAACATCAGCAAATGGCTGCGTAACATTGATGAGGTGAGATTAAAAAACACAAACATCTGACAGGCATGTGGTCTCACAGCTCTTGACAAGTTTAAACAATATTTATTATCTTTTGTTTTATCTTATTGACACCAGTATAAATATTTAAGGCGAAGGGAGTTAGCGTGAGGAAGAAGCCAGATTAAGTGAGCTGTACATCAGCCGTCTGGGAGTAAATGGCATTAGATGAGACAGATGCGTGTTTGCATCTCAGTGTTTAGAAGACGTGTTTGCACCGTTTTACCTCTTGAGTCTGGACAGAAGCTGAAGTTAGGTCATGGTGTCTGCAGTCACAACACAGGTATGTTGGCACTTTCACTTTTGAGGTATGAAATACTGGATTAACATCCAACACTCTGGAGGCGATAACTTTTCACATCCAAAGAGCAGGCTTAATGTTTTAATAGGTGACTCTAGCGGGTTTATAACTGGAAGGTATTCTATTTTTTCTTATTTATTTTCTTTTTATTTATTTTTTTAAAAAATATTTGTATTTTTTTAAAAACTTTTTTTTTTTATTTAAGCAATACTAGTAATATTTATCATACATTACGTTTGTGGTCTAAAAATTCCACATTAAATGGTGTCTTAACTAACAACAAGAATCAAACTAGTGATTATCATTTAAAGTTCAATCAGTTTTGCATCTGTCTCGATCATTTTTCCATCTTCATCCGGTTCTGTCTGTTTGCTTTAATGCTTTAATATTGTGACATAATGTGTGTAAAATGTTGAGCAGAAATAAAAAGGAATGAGTCAGATCTCTGGTTCTGAGCTGGTCTGGAAGGCTCGGAGGAAGAGGAAAGGGAACACAATGGCTTTCCTGATAACTAACAACATGGCCTTGTTCATGCTGCACCTTTTTAATTATGCGAGCTTGTGGATTTCTCAGAAACATAATTAAATGTAAAGAATTTTACTACTTTGCTGTAAGAAAAGCACAAAAGTACTTTCAGAGGTAGCAAATACATTTGAATGATTACTTCATCTTCTTTTGTCAGCGGTAACCTGTTTACCCTGAGGGCCCAGAGAACCACTATGTATTGAAAACCAGTTAAACTATTGTTCCAGTGACCATTTCACTGTATTTTTATAGACCTCGATGGGCTCGACTTTCCGAAGTAATTAGACTTTTAGGCAGCTGAAATCAGTTTGTTTCTATGAGGAAAAAAGTACCCACCCACAATCTTACACGTTTTATTTAAAAGTATTTTATTACATGCAGCTGAGTGTCATGTTCTCATCATCGTGTGTTGAAGTTGATAATGATGAAAACTATACCGGTGTTTTCATTTGAGATCAAATGAGTGCAGTAGTTGGACGGGTGTTTCCTCTCTGATTTTCTTACTTTTTTACTACTGACCCTACAGAATGCTAAAACTAAAACAGTTTTATTTGGTCATTAAAAGTTACAGATAAGGGCAAAGAAATTGTGCTCAAAAAGATGTTGCGCAGGTTGCAGGCGAATTGAAGAATTCAAATGGAAAAAATAAATAAAACCCTGCATCATAGTGTTTTAAATGAGTTATGTGATACCCTGCCAATTATTCTGAACTTGTCTTGCTTGAATACACTTCATTATTTTCCTCATCCTGTCTCTGCAGTTCTATTTACTCTTGTAAGTCTAGAAAATTCATGACTCATGTCCTTGTGTGTAAAATCAGTCTGCCCCCTTGTGGCAATAAGTACTTTTATACCAAACATGTTTGTCACCTGCATATTGGTGGGCTTTGGATCACATCTAACGGCTGAAAACACCCATCTGAATGATGAATCTATCTAATTTCTTTTCTTCTTTCTTTAATTCAGCATGCAAACGAGGATGTTGAGAGAATGCTGCTAGGAAACAAGTGCGACATGGAGGATAAGAGGGTTGTACCAAAAGCCAGGGGAGAGCAGGTGAGATGCAGATTTATCCCTGTGTGTTCACATTTCCAGTTTAAGCTGACTGACAGATCATCCAGTAGATGCAAATGAAAAATGGTCTTTTCATCCTAGAGGGAAATTTCAATAAAAAGTTTAAAGCAGAAAAGATTTAAATGAGCTGTGATGATTTCAATCAGGTAGTTTTAGCTTAAAATGTCCACTAAGATGAATGGTTTCTGTTTCATGAGTTAGCTGCTTGTCTCTGCATGCCGTAAGGACGTCCGGTCAGTAATAATGGTCATAAATAATTAGTCTCAGTGGTTTTATCTTTTTTTTGTTTGTCAGGTTGTTGCATTTAGGATAATTTTCTCTCGTGCACAACAACTCTTTCCTTTAACTTTCCCCACGTCAAATCATTTAAGTTGCTTTTCCTCGTGACAGTAGTTATCACTTCTGCATTCGATAATCCTGCTTATTGTATGAAATAAGATTTTGTTTAGATCCTCGTTCAAAGTACTGCAGCAAGCTCAGAGTGAGCATCCAAACATTAGCTTCCCGTCTGCTTTGCTGCATTAAAAAGCCACCGTGTTGTGCAACTTTTATTTTTCTACTGGATCTTTTTCAGAATAACTCTGTTTCCTCCCACAGATTGCAAAGGAGCACGGCATTAGGTTTTTTGAGACGAGCGCTAAGGCAAACATCAACATCGAGAAGGCTTTCCTCACGTTAGCAGAAGACATCCTCAGAAAGGTGTGTGTAATCTGTGTGACGGAAATTTCTACATCTTTTTTTATCACATAAACTCGGTTTGCATCATGACGTAGTAATCTTTAGATATAATTGATAATAAAAAACAGGAGAGTGTATTTGTTTATTTTTTAGAAGTGTGCTGCATTTGCAATTAGATGAAGTATAAAAATGTGTTTTGCTACACTTCTTGGTATCAATGTCATTTTAAAAAAGGAAGCAGTGGAGTTTTAAATGATAATGTAGATCAGATGTCTACTCGCTTACAACTTAACTCCTTCACAATGTTTGAAAGATGTAAATAATCTGGCATCAATCGTCCAGTTGCAGTAACATGAACAAGCACTAGAGACTTTAAACCTTTTGAATCAATTCAGCTCCCCATCAAAGTATGGCAGATAAAAACAATAAAAAAATAACTCTTAACATGTTTCACACAGGCGGCAAGCTCGTAGTTTCTCAGAATTCCTGCATTTTACATATATATATATTAGGCTTTACACGATCAGGATTTTAGGGACCGATCAGAGACCTTAAAAAAACCGATCCGATCACAGGAGGAAGCAAATATGTCTATTTAAACAACTTGTTTACCA
>JBAMHX010000025.1:18579550-18596425 GCA_037177515.1 Pseudomugil tenellus | reverse complement strand
GATGCCAACAAGATGACAGGCACTGAGTGGTTTACCTCCTTCATAAAGAGACACCCTAGTATTTCCCTCAGGAGTGCCCATGAAGGCTGCACCCCAGGCACTGGCTTATACATTTGTCACAACTCTGATTAGCAATGCTGTACACACAAAAGGATTGATATGACACAAGCACTTCGTTCTATTACATGTTCTTCTTGCAATATATTTTATTAGTTAAAGAGTTCTTCAAATATTGAACTATCTGAAGGTTATTTGTAATAATAAATCACACTGTTACAACTGTCCACTAGCAGTGTTACATCCGTACCCGGTACTGGGTACGGTTGTAACACTGTGTATCTCTCTGTTTGAGAGACTGTCACAGAGTTTTGGAGGTACTTAGCACCCTAGCATTGTTGTCTACTTGTAAAAGACAAATTGGGCTACCATGTATAAAAGTTTGAGAGAACTACCACAAAAGATCATAAAATGGGGAGGGAGAAAGCAAAATGTGTTACAACTGTACCCGGTCTCCCCTACAAACCTAGTCTCTGGTGTAGTTAATAAAGTAATAAAGCTAAAAAAAATGTTTATTCTGTATAGTTTAAATGAAAATACAAGATTCAATAAGACTAAGATTAAAGTAAAACCTTCATTAGGATTTGTTAAAATAGCTAAAATGCATATCGATGAAACTGCCACAACATGCAGGATCTTTCTGGGTTTCATGCATTTACCGAAACTTTGTCTAAAAATACTGTTCACCACTTTAAAACTAAGCTGCAGATAAAGTAGCAAAATAATCAACTTAGATTACCAGATCAGAATCAAATAATGAGCCGAATTTATCTACATTCTTTATTCATCACCTTCTTCCCACCCCTCCCCGAGCAACAACATACACGAAAATAAAATTCTCTCACAATGAAAACACAAAACCAGTGCAGAATGATAGTGGTCACCATGAAGTCCACAATAACTACATTCAGAGAATTTTCCTACATGTGGAGAAAAGTACAGCGGGTAACAAAATAATCGTGTCAAGAGTCCGACTTCTTCCCAGAACAGCGGCGTCAAACTGGCTGTAGCATTTCTATGAGTCAAATATTTTAAAGTGATCAGGCACCAAAAAGAAACACAAAGCCTTTCTGGCAGATAGTGTTGCAGTTGTTTCTTATTGCGGGTCATTAGAGGCAAACTCCACCTATTTAGTGCTTTGGTTGAGATGAGCGTGAAGTCTAAACAACAGATTATACATTGAGAAGGCAGCAGCAGGGGACACCGATGAGGACCTGCCCACAATAAAAAACCATTCACATGGAGGAAAAACTATTTACATCCACTGTATACAACTTAATTTATAAATACATTTTAGGTATAAATTAGGAAAATAAAAGAAAGCTACTGTAGTACAATAAGCTACTGCTACTTTCATTTTAAAATGCCAGTCTGATTATTAACCCTCTTATTTGGTGAACTGTAAAAACAGGTACAGCAACGAATAATTAGAGCAATTTATCCCTGCAAACGTCTACAAGCCTCAACTCTAAATCCCCATTAAAAATAAATTAAGACTTTTCTTTAAAAAATAAATTCAGAGAAATTCCCACACAAGCAGCATCTACACTAGTGTCACCAGGTCGCTTCAATAAATTAAGGCTTTCTTTACAGGTGGGGGGGGGTGGGGGGTGGGGGGGGTTGCAACTGGACGCCAAATACAGCAGCTTATATTTTATTTTTTAAATCCCGGATCAGTTTTTGAGAGTTTTAGGCAGAACACATTCGCTACACCTAAATGTAAAACCAAGCTTTTAGTTTAGCTGAGATGTACCCAAATTTGCTCTACGATCCTGCAACGTTTTGGTGAATTCCTTCTCCAACACACCCGAATCGCCTCTTCTGCAAGTCATCCAGCTCTGCAGAGGTCTGGCAGCAAAGCATTAGTCTGATGAAGCTGTGATGGACCAAAGTTGCATCTAAAAGTTGCAAGATGGAAGATCTGGAGGATCAGACTTGGGCGCCTCTGGAAAGCTACAAGCAGTAACTTTGCACAAACTGTCCACCAGTAACAAAACCTGCCAACCAGCACATCTAAAGCTGCCAAAGAAAGAAGGTTTTACTTATGGATTGCACATGAAACCGTTCCAACGATAAGCTAAGATTTCAGTTGTTTCCAGACAAATCGATCCATTGTGTTTGGGTGTTAGCTTCAGCTAGAGAAAGGATCAACAAACCCTTCCCACCTTCTCAGATGGGAATATTTAACATTGTCTTTGTAATAAATGATGTAAAAACTTGACAGATTTGTGATTTTGGCAGCTCTTGAAGTGTTTGGAGGCTGTTTTGTTACCCCTGCACGACAAGAGGAAGCAGTTTCTACACTTATGTTTTACTTAGCTGGCTGATTCCAGGTCTGTTTCATATTAACAGTTTGATGTTTTGGAAAGAAAGCAGGTATTTCCCAGAATAATAAACTACTCCTCTAACTTCTGCGCTTTTTTTTGTATCGGGTTTCTTAGTATGACTGTATGCCGAAGCGTTCTGACTCCTACTAATTTACTCTCCTATGCTGAGTGTATTAAACGCAGCACCAGTTCAGACCCCCTTCACACACACTGCGTGTACAGAGATCTACTGGCAGCTAAACGAAGACCAGGTCTCTGGCCTGCGTGGTGGTCTCCCGCGCCACGCCCTCAGAGTCCGCCTCGTCCTCGTCGTAGCCCTCGTACTCGATAGGTTTGGGGCAGCTGTAAGGGTGGCCGTTGTCGTCGAAGAAGCGGCGGAAGGTGAACTCGTAGAAGGCGTGCTCTGGGTGTTTTCCGTTGCGGAACCATATGTTCAGGGTGTCGTTGTAGTTGTTCTCGCTGTCGCTGCTCCGCAGTTTATCCGGATCCACTGGGTCAAAGTTGGAAGTGTCCGTGGAGTGAGCGATGGTGGGGATGTAGGGCGCCACCTGCTGCCTCAGGTCGCTGGAGAAGTCGATGCTCTTAAAGAAAGGATGGGCTTTGATTTCGTCCGCGCCCTTCTTGCCGAGGCGGTCCTCTGGGCCGCGGCACAACTTCACAATGAGATCCGATGCCTCTGGGCTGAGCTCGGCTTGCGGAGGGATGTGCAGCGTGCTCTTCCAGTTCACCACCTGGTACGGGCAAAAAGAACGTGCTGAGAAATCAACTTTGAGGTGCGCAACATTTCAGACGCCTCGCATACCTTCTGCTGCGTCTCGAGGGGTGTGTTCGCCAGGAAAGGAGGCTGTCCAACAACCATTTCATACAAGATGACGCCAACACTCCACCAATCACAGAGCTGGGTGTATCCTACAGGAGACGCGTTGCATCAATCGCACAGCAAACAAATGTTTTTGTTGCTCTGCTTTTACTTCTTTGTGCGAGTAAACAAAAGAGAAGACGTATGCACACGGTACCCGTTCTGAGAAGCACTTCTGGCGCCATGTAGTTGGGCGTCCCCACCAGGGAGCGGGCCAGACAGCGCTGGTGCTGCCGGGCTTTTCGCCTCTCCAGTGGCTTGAGACGGTCTGTGCAGTGGCAGTTGGCTGCGTCCTCCCATTCCTTACTGAAATCCATGCTGTCCTGTCTCACGTGGTCACCTGCAGAGATCATATTTGTACTTTTTATCACAAAGTGAAAACGTGAAGGATATGTAAGATTTTCATTTTTAAAAAGAGTACATTTATGTAAAAATAGGTAATATTCATTTTAGAAAACATCCATTGTAGCTCAAACAATGAGCCTTAATCGTCTCTTTTTAAAAAAAATCCCCTTCTTGACATGTGATGGTTTTATTTTTTTTAAGTTAAAGAATGAAAAGTTTGTGCTGCTGTTTGTAGTTAATAAGCATCATGAAGCCGACCACCGAGGAACAGGATGGAAATTGATAGATGTGGGTATTGAAATTAGGATTACTAATAACAGCACGATCCACTTCTATTTATAAGAATTAAAACTTGGTTAAGAATTCATATTTATTTTTATCTAGTATGCTTGTGATCTACAAATTTATTTCATGGGAACTAATGATGGCGAGCTTTTGGGGAAAATAATTTTTAATAATGTTTTTTAGTAAAATAAGACTTTTAAATGATTTAAATGACACTATATTTGCATGACTAATTGTTTATCAGCAGCGGATTACTAAAACGTCTGTACAGTGTAATAAAATACTGTATTTCTACCACTTATCTACGGCTAATTTAGGGAAACAAGTTCAGGAGGAAAATTTAGATATGCCTCTCTCTAACTCATTCTGGGGGTCCATCTATGTTTCCAAGCCAGAAGATACATAAACCCTCTAGTGAATATTATAACTGTAACCAGGAACATCATAATCACATGACTTTTATACTAAACTCCCTCCTGATGCAATGTATTCCTAACGTCTCTACTTGACTGTCCTTCTCCTTAAAAACCCGACTACCGTCTTAAGACAGCTTTACCTTCATGAATATATTATTTTAAAGATATGTGAACAGTAATAAAAGCTGATATTCACCACTCTGGTAGTACTTGGAGTCATGGGTCCAGCGAAAACCAGTACAGAGACCGAAATCAGTCAGCTTAATGTGTCCGTCTCGGTCTATGAGGATGTTGTCCGGCTTGATGTCTCTGTGGATGAAGCCCATCTTGTGCACGCTTTCAACAGCGCAGGTGAGCTCGGCGATGTAAAACTGAGCCAGCTCTTCTTCGAAGATGCCAAGCCGGATGAGAAGGCTCATCATGTCCCCGCCAGGAATATACTCCATGACAAAGTACAGGTTGTCCTTGTCTTGGAAAGAGTAGTAAAGACGCACCACCCATTCGTTGTCTGCCTCAGCCAGTATGTCCCGCTCAGCCTTAACGTGCGCCACCTGGTTTCTCAGCAGCACGTCCTTCTTGCGTAGCGTCTTCATGGCGTACAGCGATCCGGTGTCCTCCTTTCTTGACAAGCACACCTCACCGAAGGCTCCGATGCCGAGCGTCTTGATCCGTTTAAACATGGACTTATCCATCTTTGCGCGCTTCAGCCGAATGTAGTTGGATTCCTTCTGACAGAGCATCATGCGCATCTGCTCTTGTGCGTCTGAAGACAAACCCACCTGAGAAGAAACAGTCAAAAATTAAGCTGTATGCGGCACAAAAAAACCAAAACGCTGCAAGTTTAGTTTCAGGGGTTCGTTTCACAAAGCAAAAACTCTTGAGTTAGTTAACCCTGAAATGAGGCAAACTTAAGGTTTCCGGTTTCAGGAAGAGAGGTCAAATAAACCACATTAACAGTGTAAACTTTAGCCTGTTTCACAAAGAAGGTTAAGTGTAACTGAGTCTGTTGCTATGGTAACGGTGTCTCTGAAACTAAACTGGTTGGGAGCAGGTTTTCTGCTGGAAACCCTGAGTTTATCCGAGTCTCCTCCCCTTTCAGAAGTACGTGCGCTCGAAATTCCTTGAATTAAAATCACACTCGCTTTGTCAGTCTCGTCTTTTGCTGCAGGATCATGATTAAACGCTTTTTCATTCCCGGAAACGTTTCTATGGAGCGTTACCGGTTTTTACTGCAGTCCTTAAATATATTCATGCTCTCATCAAGCCAGGTCATTGCCAATTAAAACAAAATGCGCACACGCTTTAACCTTTTTCCTGAAAATGCGCCCATAATCACTACGACGGAGTATTAGAGCCACACTGAACAAAATATGTGGAGAATTAATTATTTCCCTCTTACTCACTTTGAGAATTAACTTGAAGTGTCAAGAATAAGACTGAAATCAGGAGAATAAAGTCAAAGCAGTTTTTAGAATAAACTTGGAGTCTTTCATATGAATGTGAACCAGCTTTACTGCATAAAACACAATGCTTGGTGTGGATGAGTAACCTTGTGCTTTAGAGGCTACAGTAACAAGGAAATCCTTTCCCTGGACTTTATTCCCGTTATTACGACTTCATTATTGAAACTATATTTCGATTTTATTCCCGTCTTTCGATTTTATTCTTGACATTTTACATTTATTCTCATAGTGAGGAAGGGAGAACAAAATGTTTTATTTTCAGTGTGAACCTAATACTCCATCATATAATCACCGTACGTCTGCATTAGAACTTCTAATTCCAGCGAGGAAAGAACGGACACGTTTTTCTCAGCGGTTGTCATGGTGACTCGTTGTTTTTGGGTTTTTAAAATCTCACCACACACGGTTAACTCAGGGTTGACAATCTCTGTGTTAACAAAACTAACGCTGAAAAGCTGTTTGTGAATCTTTGAGTTTCTCCTTTCAGGTGTTGTCAACTCGGAGTTATCTCTCAAACTCAGAGTTTGTTGAACTTCCTTTGTGAAACGGACCCCTGGTTAGATGTGAAAGAAACAGACGACGACACTGATGGAAATGAGACAACTCACTGCAAAATAAATATCCAAAAATATATAATCTTAGTGTTTTAAGTGTTAATCATTTTACCCAGAAACAAAAATGCACAAGCTGGGTCACAGTCAGTGTGATGGAGGTCATGGGGTGACATGCATTTTCTTCAGTCACAGAGGGCGACATGCGTCCATGTGATGCAGTGCATTCAGATTACAGTCCATCCTTACTTAAACATGATGTATGCGGACTGTTCTGTGTCACCGAACAACCTTTAGATACCTTTACCTTCTAGATCAGCTGTTAGTGTCAGTGTGGGGAGACAGAAAGACAAAGAACAGTTAAGAAAAAAGATCAGAGACAAGTCATGAAAAGAGAAAAAAAGGTCAGAAATTGTAAATAAAAGTGGAAAAGTTGAATTAGAGTGTTTAGAAACGTCATCCAGTGAGGTTCTCACCCTCTGCATCTCACTCTCCAGCTGCTTCCTCCTTCGAATTCTCTGCTGATGGTTCTTCAGGATGTTCTCTACGTGTTGCTCCATGAAGAACTTAAAGGCTTGTGTGGAGTACAAAGGAACTCTTCCAGACTCTCCTCTGCGCTCTTCATCTTTCTTGTTACGGCGAACTGGAACGGGTGACGTGGTGATCTGCTTCGTCTCCTTCTCTGCTGCTGCGGCGATCTCGGAGCTCTCCGGTGCTTTCTCGCCGCTGATACTCTCCTCCTCCGCCGGCTCGTCTCTGCCTGTGCCGAGCTTACCGACCCCTGAGTCGTATGCTGGAGGGGAGGGTGCCGCCTGCTGCTGGAGGAGGTGCTTTGGGTAGGGTGGAGGCGGGCCTTGATAACTAGGCGCTTCTGCTGCGACGGGGATCTGAGGTGAAGCTTCTGGGTAAGCGGGTGCAGCTGAAGATGTTGTAACCTGCTGCATCCATGGAGGATGAGTGGGAGCCACGGCGGTGTGGAGCTCGGGTTTCTGGACGCGCATGCTCTTCACCGGCTGCAGGATGGGGGCTTGTGTGATGGCGGTGACCGTGGTGGCAGAGGGCTGCGAGCTGGCTGGGTGAGAAGCTCTGCCGCTGAGCTGGTGGTTGTTGAAAGAGTTAGAGCGAACTGGCATGTTGTGCTGCCATGATGGCGACAGGTCCTGATTGCTGCTGGTACCAGTAGAAGACTGAGGCTGATTTGAGGCTAGAGGAGTCTGGGACCAGGTCTGAGGGGGGCCCATGCTGTACAGGTCAAGGTTATGGCTGTTCCGGTTAGGAACCATCATGGACTGAGGGATGCTCCCACCATTAACATAAGAAGGCGACGATGCAGGTCCTCCTGCTTGCTGCTCTGTGGGACTGTGTCGGCTGCTTTGATTGACAGGGTAAGGGGGAGGGGGCTGTCTGTTGCCCCCAGGCATGTAGTCCGCCTGAGGTGTGCCATTCTGAGTCCAGCTCGAGGGGAAGATGAACTTGTTCCCCCCAGAGTTCTGCATTATGATGGGCTGGTGGCCCACTGGACCTGGGCTCATCCCCCGCTGACTCTGCGGTACCGACGCTGGGTATGAATCAGGCCAGGCTCCTTGGGGAACTGGAGAGATACGGGGCGGAAGGTAGTCCATATTGCCAGAGTAGCGCTTGGTTGATGGGTTGCTGTCCCAGGATGACGCCGGAGGCATGGCGCCGCGGCTTGGTGGAGGTGTGACACTGCGCATCTGAGGTGGTAGAGGTGGGTTGGCTCTCTGGCTGTTCGCAGGGTGACCCTGAGAGAAGGCAGGAGGCGGTCCAGGCCCATCGGGGTGGTACATCATTCCATCCCCCACGATAGGGCCATGTCGAGGAGCCAGAGACTCCTTAGAGCCTTTCCAGCTTGGTCTTCTCAGCACAGCCTGCTGCATATGAGACCCTACACACACACACACACGAGATAAAAACAGAAACAAATGTTAAATAATAATTGTTAAATTGACTTTTACAGCATCTTTATTTAAAAAAACTATGTTTATTACTAAAGAATAATGATCTTAAAGCATTATTAACTTGGAATGCTATTTTAAAATGCCATAATAAAAACATTTGTGCATCAAAGTGACACAACAGCTGTCAAGAACCTGTGATGTTAAATAGATGCATCATGTTATTGTGACTGTTTTGATATTTATATAAAGAAATACAGCATCCCATTCTCTATATATAATTTCTTTTGAACACTTCTAAATTTGACATATAAGGCTGGACAGATTTTTTTTATTGAAGGAAAAAATAGATGAGAAGATAAGCAACATTTATACCAAACATTTGTTTATTACCTGGTGCTTTCAGGCCAGTAGAGTTAGGGTTCCCGACAGCCTTCTGCTCCCTCAATGACTCCTGGTAGTTCACCTTCACCATATAGTCTGAAGTGGCGCCAACACGACGGCCGCTGTTTGGCTTGAGAAGCAAAAAAAGAGCTTTAAACTTGGCAATCACACAGTAAAAGCTTTGTTCTAAGAATATTCAATTAGAATATCAACATTTTTGTGGATAAAAATCCCAAAAATGAGCTTGAGGTTGCATCTTTTTACAGTTTAAACAAATAAATAAAATCCTCACATTCGAAAGGAAGGCGAGGCGTTACCTCAAAATAAAATATTCTGATCAAACTACTGCTGCATATCATATATTTACCCAACAAGCTTGTAAAACTGAAGAAAACGACACTTTACACAGTGAACTTCATTACTGTACCAAATGCACTCAGTCAAGCCAAAAGGCAGCTGTCAAATGTGAAAAGTCTTGCGTGTCACCTTTACAAGCTTGTTATTTCACTCTGCATACCTGAAATATTCTGAAAAATTCCCTGTCACATAAAGTGCACTAGATGATTATCATCAATTACAGAGGTATGAATAGAATGACATCCCTATCACGGCTCTCCATAATCAAAATGCATCTGTCAGTCATAAAAAAAGAGATAAGAGAAAAACTTTACGACTCCTCTTACCTCCTCATACCCAACACATGGCGACTCTAATGACATTGCCTTGCTCCCATCTGAGCCTGAAGTGCTGGACTCGCTGTTTCCCGAGCCGCTTACTTCAAACGGCACCAGAGACTTGCGGATCTCCTGTAAGGCTTTATGGTAGGGGTGTTTGGAGCTACTACTGCGTCCCTGTTGCCTGGGATCTTCCAGGTGCATTTGTCCTTGTCCACCGGTGTCCACTTTAGGTGGGTCTGAGGGTTTGGACAAGTTGCGCAGGCTGTTTCGTATCTCCTGCAGCATTTGTTGGCTGTTGCCACTGTAGTTACTGGCAGGGAATGTTTTGGGTCTCATCTGCCTGTGTCCTTCGGGTTTCTCCCCTCTCCTCATGTATGGTGATGATGGTGATAATGAGAGGGATGTCACCAGTCCAGGGTCAGGATGGTAGCAGGGGTCAGTGGTGTTTTGACTTCACATCTGCATGCTGTAAATATTGGAACTGATTGTCAGATAAATAGGAATTCAGCATGCATGATATGTAACCAAACAGGTTGAGCAAAAACTGAGTGGAGAAATGAACATTTACCAAATGAAAACATTTTTTTCATGTACATGTTCACTGTACATTTTTAATCTTTACATTTTTAGAATATTTTGTTTTACACCATTTTCAAAAGGTAAAAAATATATGTATATCGCAAAAGTTATTCTTTCAAAGACATAGACTCCGTCCAGCTCGTAGCTTCGTTAGCATTTTACGCTAACAGTGCGCTATTTTCATGCTAATTCTGTGCCTTCGGGTACGGTAACATGCAGATGTATGTTACAATCATGTAAACATTTCCATTCATTAGGTCCCCGTTTGTTGGTGAGGTTATTGGTCAAAATTCCTGTTTGTTTCAAATAAAAAAACCCACAAAAGTCTCTACGCGGCCTGTGTTTTAAAGGCATCCATTTGCTTCTATTCAACAACAGGTTGCGAATTAGCCCGTTAGCTCGGAACACAGCTGCCAACAGTTAGCTTTCTTAGACAACTTACCACTGTTTTCAAATGCTAATTTCCTCCGGTCTTCTCTATTTCTAGCAGGGAACAGTGGTCGCTCTGCCTTTTTCAGCGCCAAGGACGGAATTTTGCTTAAAATGTCCTTATTGTGCCGTGCGGGTTGGTTCCTAGTCGTGAAGAATTCCTGGGATGTCTGAATGACAAGTGCAACTGCGAAAAATCTGAAAACGTGAACGCCACACATGTCCTGTTTTTACCACTTTCAACAATAAAGTTTTATTACAGTATTTCCAATAATTATTTGAATAAAAAAATCATGCAAAATACTGTAGGAATATACTGAAAATAATGTTTTAAAGACGCATTTTAAGCCCCTCTCTATGCATCTGTCATTAATTACCAAGGAGTGATGGAACTTTAATCTGAAATTCCCGACCGGAAGTTTTCTGAGATTGCTATAAACATGTAGAACTTTATAAAAGGTACCCGGATGCCACTTGTTTTTGAAGGCATACCTTTGTATTTACAATAGTTGTCCTTTAATATACTATAATTAATGCGAAATTACCAACAACTATAAATGCATAACTTTAAATACATAAGGTATATAAGTATAATAACATAATATAGAATAATAATAAAAAGAGCCATACATTTAAAAAAACTTATTTTTACTGTTATAAATGTAATCTGTACAAAATGTGTTGTTGAAGTGAACCACCTGGTTTGGAATGACTTAGAAAAAAATAATCTTGAACACTGAATCAATGCAACAGCAATTTATGAAGCATACACTTTATCAGACATGCAAACAAGTAAAGCCAAATGCATCATTAAACAACCAGAACCTTGTGTTGTGCCTGAATTGAAAAGTGAATGCAAATCTTCATTCATATACTGTAGTACACACACAAAAAAGACATTTTTATTTAAACTGGGACTTGTCTGTGGACAAAAATAGCCTCCCCGTCAGTGCCACAAACTAGACATGGTCCAAGCACATCTAAACTGTTAACGGATAGTGTCTGGCTGGGTAGCATGTGTGTTGTTTCTAGACGGCCTTTACTGGAGTCTCCACTAAGCCAAGCACTGATGAGGGACTGGTTCCCTCCAGCTGGAGCCATCGCACTGCGAGAGATCATGCTGCTGTTCCTGCCACCTGGCAAAAGTAAATACATGGCGTCAAAGCTTTGTTGCGCATTAAAGACAGATGGGGAAATTGAAATCTATGCTCACATTGGTAAAAATACTATACTTAATTTAAAATTAAATTAATTCTCTCTATTACAGTATTGGTTTTGATGTTGCAACTCCGTAGTGAAAAAGGATGATGTCTCTTAACATTCAAATATATTTTTTGTGTTAAAAATGATCCAAATATAATAACAAGGGCAGAATCATTTCTAATGAAACATATTTTCACTGCAAATTCAACTTGCCTTGTAAGAAAGATGGGATTTCTGACTGAGAGGAAGTCTCCCAGTGCAGCAGTGAGCCATCCTCTGAGCATGTGAACAGATGATCGGGGTTTGTGGGATGGAAGTGGACCTCCCACACTGTTAGGAGAAAATAAAGTGACTTAATATGCATAAGCCCTATGAAGGTAAGTTAATTTGATTTAAAAAGACAGGATTGAATGTTTATAAGTCTTACTTTCAGCTGAGTGGGCTTCCATAAGTGAGAAAGGTGTGTTTCCTTGTCTCACATCCCAGACACAGAGCATACCATCCTGGCTTCCTGTAGCCACGATGTGCTGCTGGTTTGGATGTTTGTCAACGCAGTGCAAAGGAACTCTATCTCCTGATCTGGCAAAAAGTACATAAAAAATAATTTTATATACATAAAAAAACTGTCAGCAAATAGAAAAAATCCTCACTAATACATGGATCTTACAGGGAGAGAATCTGGGAGGGCGAGTTGCTTTGTTGTCTTAGATCCCACAGCTTCAACTGGCCGATGGAGTTCACAGTCAAAATATCTGTTGTCCTCAGGTAGGTCACTGCATGAATTGTGCTGCTATCGGCATTCTCTAACAAAAGTTAGACGTTCCATAAACATGAACTTCCTCTGACTTAAAATATGTGGATCCAGCTTAATACAAAAAGGGTTAATTTTCATCCCACCTATGACTCGAATCACTCCTTCCTGATCAGCTCTGAAGACGACGATCCTCCCATCTTCACCAACTGATACAATCTCAGGATTGCTGCACACGACTCCAGTGCAGGGAGCATTATCACAGGGGTAGCTGTGTGCCCTCGCCCACTTCTGAGAAACTGAGATGGTCTACGGTCAGGACAGAAAAGGAAGATGAATTTAAATAGGAAGGATATTACATATCCCATGCAGCAGTTTGTCCAACCTTATGTTTCTTTAACTGGAGCATGTTTCCGTCAAACATTCATAGAAAAGTTTCCATTTTAAAAGCAGATTTATTAAAGGCTTTTAAGTAATATACCTATAGAACAGAAGTTGTAATTATTCTCTCTTCCACAATGAGCAAACAGTCTCACCAGTATAAGGGGGATGCTATACCTATAAAGCAGGAGACACTTTAATTGCCCACTGATTATTTTCAGCTGCATCAGAAAATAAAACATATACTTTTTCTGAATTTAAAGCTTTTCAATTCCGGACTTTCCACTTACACAAAAATGTGACTCTTAATTTAGAAGATGTAACTTCTTTTTTTGGGGAAAATGCTTTCACAATTAATTTTTAAAAGACATCTTATAACAACCGTATGTAATAAATAAACCATACCTGATTGTTTTGGTGGTGGCGAAAGATGGTTACAGCTCCCGTGGATGAGGCTGTGACAATTCTGTCTTGGTCCAAAAACTGAAAAATAAAAAGAGAAAGATAGATTACAAAATAAAAAGAGAGTGAATCTCTATCATCTAAATAAATACAGTTCCCACTTTGAAAGTCTTTATTTACTTTAAGTCACAGTGAACGGTGATAATAGACTCAACAATGCACCACCAACCACAGGCTGGTCAAGTCATTCTACCTCCATTTGGGAGTCTTACTTGAAGGTCAAGAACATCTCCATCGTGCTTGTGATCACTTAATAGCCGAGGATCTCCTTCAAATCCATCTTCCAACCCAGAATTCCCATTACTCCCAATAGACCAAATGGAAATCTTGTTGTCCTATTAAAAAAAAAAACACACACACACTAAAACTTAAACCACTTACCAAATAACTGTTCAATATAATCAATTTTAATAGTATTCCTCGACAAATGCAAGAAGCACGACAATAAATCATATTATAGACATTTTTAGTTGTGAAAAACATTTAGTTATACGTCATTAGCAACAGCTGAAGTAAAATTAAGAAAATATTACTGATCACGGTAATAAATAAAGGGTGTGGATTACCCAAACCACAACAAACAACTTTTTTTCCATTTTAATTCTAGCTTCACTAAATAAAGGCAAAGTTGCCAACCTCGTTGTCCCACGAGCCAGTTGCAAATATATCTGGTTGCTGCAAATTCGAGTGCGATACTGGGCGCCATCTTGCCTTGCTAATTTTCTGAGACACATATTTGGCATTTATACTCTCCATGGAAACAGAAAGTGTTACTACGGCTTAAAATGTACAAACTAATATCAATGTTAGCTTAGCATTAATTGACAAGACAGAGGACTACGCGCCTGCCTTTTGCCTACGTAATTACGGAGGCCCACGTAACTACGGTGGCGGAGCAAGACCAAACATCCTCAACAGCTTTTATCGCAATGCACTACTAACGTCTTGCGACACCTAGCGTCAGCCATTTGTGCTACTGCGGCAAATCTGATAAAGCACTTGGTGAAAGAGGAATGTTCCTTTTCCCGTTTCAGTTTAAATTGGCTTCGACACACATCTGAACAGATTAATTATCTAATAAAATGGCTCTGTTTTGTGGTCGTGCGTGTGTCTGACACAATAATTTGGATGTCTGGTGACGTATCCGCTGCTCCGCCGTCTGCTCTGGAGGTTGCCAGCTTTATCGGTAAAACAGTTGGCGCAGGCGCGGCACTGACAGCTGCTGTCTACTTACTCCGCAAAGTCTGCTTAATAATGGCCTGGAAATCTGGAGGAGCCAGTCATGCAGAGCTTGTCAACAACCTCCGCAGTAAGTTAAAACGCGTTTTAAAGTTACAGCGTCGTACCTTCGCCGACACTTCACCAAAAACCTTTAGTCTGAAGGCAGGGGTGTTAGCGCTCGAGCCGTTGCTAGCTGGTTGCTAAGCTATTTGGTATGTTGTTGACCCAGCGTTACTCATCTCTCCACCCCTTTTCACAAACCACGCTTACGCCGTGAAGCAGATGCATGCTTCCGTCGTTTCCGAAACAATTACGACAAATGATCAAATTACTTCTTAATTTCGTGTAGCGTTAGAAAATGTAGCTACTCGTTTGGGGTGAAGTTAGCTTAGCCTGCTAGCTGTATGTGCGTCATTTGAGACATTGTAACTAGCGATAGCAGCGCTGCTAACTCGGTGCCCTGCCCACATTTCATTGATGGCTCGCTGTAAAATTCACTGCACTTTCATGTGAGTGACAATGACAGCTTTACATGCCAGCGTGGTTTCCGCAAATGGTGGAATAACAAAGACAGAACAATTTGCTGTGTCACTCCAGTTGCAGTAAAAAAGGTCTTTGCTGTACAGAGATAACTGATAAGCGATTCAATATGATAGAAGCCACAATTACGAGTTATAAGTCTTTGACAGCTTCAGTAATTATTCACTGTCTGACATCTTACATGCAAATTGAAAACTGTTTTCAGCGGCGATGATAACTGCAGAGTAAAAAAGTGCAAGTATGCTTTACTGGATATCTACCAGCTCTATTTATATTCTGTTTAGGTGGTATACCATTGCAAGCTGCAAGCATTTTGCCAATAGCTGGAGGATTTATAGAGATCTCTGTATCTCAGTTTATTATCTAAGATGATTCAGAAAACCTGAGTCAGATACAATAAATCAGTTAAGGCAAGTTAAATAGTTTTGGCTTTCCAGAAAAATGTCTTTTCTTTTTCTATGATGCAGTAAAACTGTTAAAGGCAAACCTCTTATTATATTTGTTTTATATATTCATTAGTTTGTCTACTTACACTGACCTATTTAGACAGAGAAATGGCTTAAATGTAACCCAGGATTTGCACAAGTTTGCATTTAAGCAGGTCACACGCAGAATGCATGCTAATTCACAACTCCTGTCTTTTGACTGTTTTCTCCTGGTTAGTGCTGGATCATGTGCAGCAAACATCCAATTTGACTTTTATTATCTACTAAATGTGTTTTATAATTGGGAAAAGCCATGTGTGGTTAATTTTTCTAAGACATTTTAATTCTACATTTAACAAAGGAAAGCAATACAATTGCTTAAAAAGTGGATTTTTTTGTTATTTCAGTGTCAGAATTCAGTAGTAGGTGTCCATCTGGCAGCTGGTTTGGTTTATTTGTAATGGATCCTAAAGTGGCACATAGCTCTGAGGGTGAGGGGAATGAGTAATGAGAGCTGACTATCTTGGCTCTGCTGCCTGCAGCTCAAGATGCTGCAGGAACTACAGACAAATCTGAGGCCACTAACATTTCTTATAGATCATTTAAATTTCATGTTGCCACATTTATTTTGTTTATTTATTCATTTATTTGTTCATTTATTTTTATTTATTCATTTTTCAGGCATATTCTTATGTTTTATATTAAGCATGTTTTGATTTTTCAATTTCTGTTTAACACAGAAAAATGTTTCACCCTTTCCATTCTTTTTTTTAATTACGTTGTCATTGTTTCCTACCTGTGTTTCTCTCCTCCTAAAAGCAAAGAGGTTGTATAACATTGGTACACTTTAAAAACTAAAATCTAAGTAAGATTAAATATCTCAAATCATGGATACATAACTTATTTTTTAAAACGTCATTTATTTATTCTTTCTTAGTACGTTTTTAAAAGATTTTTTTACTTGTTTTAGGAATTCTTGACCGGTTAATGTTCCTTGAAATAAGGTAAATAATCTGCAAACAGAACAAGAAATTTTATCTTATTTCAAAGAAAATTAACCTAATTTTTGTAGCTTTTTTTCTTGTTTTTTAAAGCCAATTTTTGTAGAGTACAATCTCTGCCATGCATTGTGATACCAGTAAAATCTTTTGCCACTGTTTTATCATAGAACATCACTGTAGATGTGAATATAGTAAAGTTATCACTTACACAAAAATATGTTGTATTTGTGACTTTCTGATGACCATTTCATGCCAGAATCACACACATAGATGTGTCTTTATTAATTTAATTTTCCCATTTCCCCCCTTTTTTTTATTGACTCTCAATTTTCATACCTAAAAATGTGAATATTTGTAGTTTCTGGTGTTATACTTGCTTAGACTCGTACCATTATGTTATATTCCATTAATATGCTTCATAAACTTTGAGGCAGATGAAATAATTCTTCTTTAGAGTATGTTTGAATATATACTGTATGATGCAACATGGATACAGGTCATGTTAATATAAACAACATGAAATAAATGTACCGTACCGTACCGTCCTCTTCCGCTTATCCGGGGTCGGGTCGCGGGGGCAGCAGCCTAAGCAGGGAAGCCCAG
>JBAMHX010000025.1:18548384-18579450 GCA_037177515.1 Pseudomugil tenellus | reverse complement strand
TGACCGAGCTCCTCACCCTATCTCTAAGGGAGAGCCCGGCCACCCTGCGGAGGAAGCTCATTTCGGCCGCTTGTACCCGCGTGAAATAAATGTATGAAAGTTTAATATAACAAGCAGTGCTGTCTGTTTCACTGCTTTACACATCTCTATAGTCACATAACAGTATAGAAATCTAATTTGCTGAATTGCAGTCGTGCTCTTTGAGTTGGAAAATTGACCGAAGTGGTTTTAATATACTGAAAATTGAATCGCTGCCAACATGAAGGTTGTCACATGCTTTTGATATGACCTGTTATATCGCACACCATTGTATTGTAGTAATTTGGAAATCCCTGAATGCAGCCTGTTCATACTGCTGTGTTTTTCTGCTGCAAGATTACGTAATATCTCCCTGCGTGTGTGTGTGTGCAGTGACACAAACTCTTTTACATCCTCAGAGAATGGCATTATCAAATCTGAAAAGGTGTATGAAGTCATGCTGGCCACAGATCGAGCACATTTCTCTAGGTGTAATCCTTACATGGATTCACCGCAGTCAATAGGTACGTCCGCTTGCGTATTAATTCAGAGATTATAGAATGAGATCGGTGGGTTGAACTAACAAAAACTTTTCTTCTCTTTTACCCGAAAGGATATCAAGCAACCATCAGCGCCCCACACATGGTAGGAATTTCTAGCCTTGTTTGCAGCTTGTGGTGATTTTGAGCAGAATTGTGTCATCCATGCTTATTTTTTGTAAATAACAGCTAATTGTAACCAAAATCTAAAATATTTAAGATATTTATGTTTATTTTTAGAATGTTATATTTAGTTTATGTTAATGTTTTTATAGTTAAAAAGATTTTTTAGCAGAGTCAGAATGCTATTAGTCAGTTTCATGCACCTTACCCATTGTTGGTGGAATCAGTAATGGCTGCAGTGGTGATTGATGGCTTATAATGTGGATTTCTTGTTGATGCTCCCTCCATTCAGCATGCGTATGCACTGGAGCTTCTACATGATCAGCTGTATGAGGGAGCCAAAGCTCTGGATGTTGGCTCGGGCAGTGGAATCCTGTCTGTTTGCTTCGCACGAATGGTGAGCCACACACATGACGGGTAAACACATACGATTTCTCTTTGGTAGATCTGTGATTTAGTGCTCAGAATAATTCAGTAATATCCCATGCAATCAGTGTAGAATCAGATGAAAATGCTTTTATTGTTTTGGAATTTCTGTCGAGGCTGAACACTCCTTCCTCTGTGCTTTCCAGGTAGGTCCTAAAGGGAAAGTTATAGGAATGGATCATATCAAAGAGCTGGTAGACGACTCTGTGAATAACGTGAAGAAAGACGACCCCAGTTTGATAACATCAGGCCGAGTCAAGCTAATAGGTAAGATGTAATGGTTAAAAGGTGGTATTATTTATTCTTCAGTTGTTTTTTTTCTTTTTATAAATGTTTTGGTGGCTCTGTTTGAATGAAAACATGACAATGTTACACTCTTTAGTGGTTGGCTGGCTCCATGTCACATTAAATAATTAAGCAGTCCCACTTTCAGCTCAAGTGTTAGTACATCTGATCATTAATAGAAAAGGACAGACAGCTGATATTCTGATTTTACTTTGTGTTTTTAAGACTTTATATATATTTTATGTCTCCAGATTCCAGGTTTGTTAATCATTTTAATCATTTGGTTTGGACATGTGTGCTGTTTAATCAGTGGCTCTGAACATGTTTTCCTTAATGATTTATGTCATAAGTGTCATATGACCTATATCATTTTTAGATCAAAAATTGTTATCAAGAAAGTATTTTTGGTGTTTTGACAGATATCAGACAGGGTAAAGTATTTAAAGATGCTGTTTGAGTTGGAGGGTTAGGGTTAAAAATACTGTTAGCATTTTAGATTTGATCATTTAATTTATCATTATAATGCGGCTACTTGGAGAAAAGGTTTTATTTGAGATGTTTCTCAGACTGCATAGATGAAAATAGCATTGTGAGTAGTGCAGCTATGATCAGCTGCATGACTGCTATCAGTGTTGTGATGCGTCTGGCAGCTTGGATGTGAAACTGTGTGTTTCAGTGGGAGACGGGCGAATGGGCTACCCAGAGGAGGCGCCATATGACGCCATTCATGTCGGTGCTGCAGCACCAAACGTACCCCAAGCTGTGAGTCCGAATGCTTCCATTTCTGTTTGATTGAAATTAAACTTTAAATTAAAGAATGAGTACTGATCTCTTTGTTGTTGCTGTTTTGTTACCATGGTGCTGTTAACCCCATTACCTCGGGACTCCCTCAGCTTTTGGACCAGCTGAAGCCTGGAGGCCGGCTGATTCTACCTGTCGGCCCAGCAGGAGGGAATCAGATGCTGGAGCAGTATGACAAGATGGAGGATGGAAGCACCAAAATGAAGCCCTTGATGGGGGTGATTTATGTGCCTTTAACAGACAGAGACAAGCAGTGGTCCAGGTGGAAGTGACTTCCTTCTCCCCTCCCTCCTCCTCTCCCTCTCTCCTTCTCAGTGGTAAAGGTGAAATGGTGTGGCGTGGAGCAGGCAATGGATCACAAGGGGCTGCATTTTGCTGCTTGTTGACATTTTTTTGCTTCTTCCATACCATACCAGCTCGCTGCACGTTTCCCTCCTGTGCTTTTTTTAACCCCAACTTGCAAATTGGTGCAATCAGAACTACCTAACTGATGTAGTTTGATCATTTTGGAGCATAAATATGACACGATGCATGGGAATGAGAGCAACATGGAGGTCCATGTTTGGTTTTCAACAGCATGACTTTAATTTTAGATTCTTATCAGACTGTAAAACAACTTCAGATGTTTTGCTTGATTCTCTTTTCTCTGAGATGTAGAAACAAACCAACTAGTTTCACGTTAGCGTTGAGTGTATCTAAATAATTTGCATGGGATTCTAACTTTTCATTCTTTCTGATTATATTGTTATGTTACCTTATAAACATTGAGATTCTTTTTCTTACAGGGATGAACTTTGAAGATGAAGACAGACCATAATCCACCTTTAAGTTTGAGCCTGGGAAAAACCTGGATGGGGTCAGGGAGCCCTTGACATTTCGTTTAAAGCATCATTGAACATGCTGTTTTTGTTTCAGTCTAATGAGGGACTAGAGTGTGACAGTGTTGACGGCCCCGAGAGGCTGTGAAGAAAGACTGATGAAGCTCAACACAAAGATTCAAGATGGGCTTTTTTTTGTTTGTTTTTTTTGTCGTTCCAGGCCTGCATATTTTTAATTACACATTCTTTTCAACTGCTGGATTTTAGGTTTGTTTTTCTTTTTGTGGCTTCACCAATTGAATTACAGTCAACGTTGGAGGATCGTAGGACAACGGGGAAGATTGCCTAGGCCTTTTTAGACAATTCACCTTGCTGCGGTTTGCGCGTGTGTGTGTCTTCTAACTGTAGAATTCTTAGCGAATACATGAGCTTCCTCTCCCCATACCAGGAGTATTAGAAAAATACACAAACACAGAGTAACACCATGGCTGATGTAATCCACATAACCTGTTTGATGTGCTGCACTTTGGTCACACATAAAGTATGCTACACATTGGATCATATTAAGCATACTGCAAAGACAGAAGCGCACTTAATACCACCGACACTCATGCACGTTCAGGGCTGTGCTTTCCACCTGGTGATGTGTTGCTTTTTGCAGCTGGTTTCCAATAACAACTTGTGCAGGCTCCTCTGGTGATTGACACTAAAAGGGACAGTCACTGCTTTGCCAAAATAAATCTTTAACAATATAAGTGGTCTGTCTTGGGGAAAAGAAGAGGACAGAAAGTACATAACATAAAGCACATTTTATTTTTGCGCAATCACAATGATATTTGGCTTTTACAGTATCTGGAATGACATATGAAAATAAAGTGATGCTTATGTTTTGGTCTTTTTTGGATTTTTGTGTACAGGCTTAACATTTCTGACATGAATGCTCTTTATTTTTTTTTCCAGCTTTTTTGTAAACCGTATGTCAAATTCTCTATGCAGCAGTCTAAATGCAACATGACAGCAGTGTGGATCTGATAGAGACTCAATGATGGCAACAGAAAAAAGTTAGTCTCAATATCAACTTTGCATTCAATGTTGATGCCTTTATTTTCATTTAACTATATAAAAACTATTGAGGAATGAAATTCTTTGTCAACATATTCCAGGATTATTTTAATGCTTAATAACCTAAATACCACATAAAAGACTTTAAGGAAACACATTTGCACAAATATATTTATAGCATGTACACTACATGTTTGCTTAGTAAAGAAAATATAAAATAGTTTCAGGCAGGAATAAGGACCAATAGAATAACTATGGCTTATTTGATCCTGATTTAATGTCTTGTTTATAGTGGTAAGCTACTTAATCAGGCACTCCAATGTCTCATCTGTCCTTCCAGCAAGTTAAGATAAAATATGCAGCACATAAGTGCAGAAAGAACATTTTCTATAAGGAAAAGGGATCACAACAGTCTGATATGAACAAAAACGACGTGTCAGGAAGTTTTGAAACAGATGCTCTTGTCAAATATTTTTAAATAACATGATTACACAAGCATTTGAAAATGTGTTGACTGAGTGAGGTTAGTGGGCAGGTGCAAGTAAAATGTTCATGACAGCAGAGATGCAAGTTGCTGGACTGGAAGAAAGAGTTGAAAATCAAAGTGTCTGGATCAGGCTCTGGTGGAGACGGCCTTGCTTCATGCTTCTCTGCCCGGCTGACTGGCTACAGGTACATGCCGTTGATGAGGTAATCGGACTCCTCTGTGGTTAGGGGACGTGCTTTCTTCATTTTGTGACGGACGAGTCTGAGACGACAGGCGATCATGAGCAGCAGCAGGGCGGTGATGAGTAGGCCGAGCGCCAGAGGAAGGATTGCTCCTGGAGGAGAAGATGAGGTTCAGTGCATAAGATGAGCTGTAGGCCGACAGCAACATTTACTCATGAATGTTTAAAGAAACAAGCAAAAATATGAGGTCTTACCTGACTCTGGACCTGGATGTCCTCCCATGACTGTAATCGGTTTGGAGTTTGAAATGTCGCTCTCTGTGTGGCTTTGAGAGAATTTGAGAGCAGCTAGAACACCAATGCAAACAAAGCTTAGGTTAAGAAACACATCTGATGTGTTCCCTTTATGATTTTAAAGAGATTTACTGTAAGGTACTGTTCAATAACTTCCACTATAAAGGATGTGCTTCTATGGTAACACGAAACTGTCTCACGCCAACTAGAAGACAGAATACTGGATTACTTGTTTTATTCATACAAACAACACAAGCACCTTACTACCTAGATCTAGCGTTTGCACAGTAAGTGAATGACACAAGCGGTATAATCCGTACATATTCATAAAACATATCTTTTCGATTACTTCATTGTAGCTTACAAACTAAGCTCACCAGTCAAACAATATCTATACCAAAGAAGATGTGTCAAATACTGTGCATGGGTGGAATCGCACCAGGTCCAAATCAAAAGTAACAGTACATACAGGGAGGGGGGAGCGAACAGATACACAACATATCCAGAAAACATCTCTACGTGTCCACAATAACTGCTATTGATACAAAATAATGCACAGGATCTGCAAAACCCCTTTAGGCAATGAAATTAAAGAAATAGGATTCTGCAGTGAAGCAGTTTGGTCTGAGCCCCCACATTTAAAGTGTCCACAGTCTATAAGGACCTCCTAGGTACAGAGGGGGGTGAGCAAAGTCCCTCCTGCTCCTCATTGGGCTGAATGGTGGAAGACTGGCTCCTTGTCCTTCAAAACCTGGCTGATGGTAGTAATAATATACCAAGTCCTCATCTTACATCATGGACACACGCTTCCTCAACCTGACCCAGTTTGAATTGACCCTAAAGGGCGTTTCGGCTCGCAACCCAGACTAGGCCTCCGACAGAGACATTCCTAGATATGGTGTGCCACTTTTGCCAAACAGGTGGTTTGCTGCTAATTGGATCTGGAGTCTCCAGAACTTGTCCACCTCCACTTGGACAGTACACAGATGACTGAATGGGTATGCTGGGATTTCAAAACCCACACTCTCTCTTGGGCCCTGCCTAACCCAGTGTGAGAAGGTCCACAGTCTCCTCCTGAACTCTGTTGCTGATTAATCTTACACTGAAGAGCTTGGAAGCCAGATATGGGTGGGCTTGAAACTCCAGGAGGGTCAGGCCCCCCTCCGCACCAACACTGCTTAATGATCTTTTTAACAAGTGGACTGCTCCACCTCATTCCAATACAGCAAGTGTGCGAGACTAAACTCCCACACCCAGTAAGTCCCCGCCACAGCCACCCTCTGTTGGACTCTCTCATTGTCAATATCCACCAGGAAGCTTTAGACATGCTCCAGTGCAGGTCTGACACCCACCAAATTGATCCACTGGATTTGACCAAAGTTTTCTGGGATGGCCTATTTGGGCGGTGAATTGCTGATATGTCTTGGAAAAGCTTGCAGTCAATAGGATTATGATCACATCTGCATGGGTCGCTATGGAGGCCATACAACTAAAGACCACACCCCAGTTTTTCTTTTCATCCATTCATGGACCTGACCATGCCACGCCCAGGGAGACTCTCGGGCATCAGCACGAGGGCCCAGGCAAGAAGTTGTCTGCACCAGATGGTGCTCGCAATGTTGGCACCATGGTTTGGTGCGGTATGAGCGCAGGGTCTTTTCTGTTTGGTAACAGGGGTTCCTCATCAGCAGCATCTAACTCCCACAGTACAAAGAGGCTTTGGGATGAGGCTCTCATGAGTCAGGTGGATCTTTCAAGCTTCAATACATTAACTATGCTCTGTGGGACTGTAGGGTTAATAAACACAAGATTATTGTATTGCTTGTTTTACTTGTGTTGTACAAACATGGACAACACATGTATCTTACTACCTAGAGCTAACGTTTGCAGAGTAACTACGTTGTTAATCAGGTAAAATAATAAAATAAATAAAAAAAACTGAAAAATTACACGAGGGGACTTGCTGGTGATAATCTCTAGAAAACAGGGGAACTCCCCAAGTTTACCTATCTCGGTCTGTTTCGGCGGGTGACGCGCTACACAAGACAATATAAACAACCCAAAATATTACTAACTGTATCATCTGTACGTGTTATTTTTGTATCAGTTAACACAGATTTTCTGTAACCAGTCAAACAACTAAATCCATGCAAAAGACGATTTTCCATTAAAGTGCATGCATGGAATTACACCAGGTCCCTAAAGTGCATAGATAAATCCCGCCTAAATAAAATACAGGAAAGATAAAGTATATACAGTGGGGATGATTGCTGATAAACCATAGCACATATACAAAATCCCATAAAACAGGAGAAACCCACACATTTACCTATCTCAGTGTGTTTGGTGACTGGAGGTGCAACACTTGCTGGTCTGAAAGCTGGACCTGAAAGATGCCATCAGTATGAACACAGTGTTAGCTTTGGTTGCTGTAGTAACAAAAACTAGCTAATTATAAATGGACATGAAGCAGGTTCTTACTGTTCTGTATGCATTCACTGACACAGTCAGATTCCTGAAGGAAGTTGTTATGATTTCCTCGGCAACCACCATACAGGAAGTGCTTGCATTCACCTGCCTGCTGGTCGTAATACCACCGTGGGAAGGTGCCTTTACACGGACCCACAACTGGAGCTGCTGCACACGGATCTACAGGAACAGAAGCAACACACTTCTACATCTCACATACTGAACTCAACTAAATTTCCTTTTTTCTTTAATATCCAACTGTTTCGGATATTTCTTTTTACTAGCATTGAATAAACTGATAAGATTCACAATGCTTTAATAGTTCGAACAACGTAATCAGTGACATAAAATGTGAACTTCACAGATTTTTCTTTTGACTTCACCCGCTGAGTTTTTCAGCAGCTCTGCCATATAATACCCATGGTAATAGCAATGTCTGAAGAAGGCCCTTTGGCCGGTCTCAGTCGGATTCAGGGATCAGATGGCGGAGGGGACAGAGGAGCTTTGTTGCAGCACTCGGAGTGGATGCAGGCACAGCGTTGCGTTCCCAGAGAGTGGCCCTGTGGCTTTGCCAGCATTTTGAGTAGAGTGCCATGACTCAGCGGCTGCCTACAGGCTCCATCTGCTTCGAAATCCAGACACAAGCTAAAACCCTATGTACCCTCTTATAAAAAAACAAAACAGCACGAATGCCCCCCCTACACACACACACACTCACATTGTTAAACAAAAGAAGCCTGCAGCTACAACATTTTTGGAACTTTAACTCTTGTTCAGCATCATATCACTAAAAGGCAACAGCTTTCTCTAAAAAATGACATTTCTGTGTTTAATTTGATACGTTTGAGGGCAGAAATAATAACAGTGTGAATAAATATCTTTGAGGATCAACCCCCACACCTTTACTGAATGAAACATCTTCCTTTCTTTGTAGAGGAGCAGGCTCGCTCCTGTCCTGTGGTGACATGATGGGTTTTCTTGGTTCAGCTGGGAGCATGGAGGCATCCTCAGCCTGCTTTGTCTGGGTTACAGGTTTTTGAGGACCGAGTGGATCTACAGGATGGGTCACTGACTTTCGGCTGCTCTCAACTAAAAAAAAAAAAAAAAAAAAAAAAATAGAAAGGAATCATTTGTTTATTTTCAGTACTGCTTAATCTAATTCAGCCTATACCAAGAGATATGAATCAGTTGTATAAAAAAAGATTTATATAATGTCTTAATGAATAAAAGGATAATAAAATATCTCTAATGGTCACATTGCTCATTGAGACATGCATAAGTGCAGAACAAATGTTTCCTACAGTTTGTGCAGAAGTCTTCATCAGAACGGTCCGGGCAGTGTTGCTTCCCATCACAAGCATAGGAGATGTCAATACAGCAGCCGTCGTCACACTTGAACTGGTAGTTGGAGCAATGACCGGTGCACACTGCGAACACATAAATGTGTTACTACCGTATTTACACCTGGCAAAGCAGGAGAACCCAAGTCCGGTCCTCGAGACCTACAATCCTGCTGCTTTTAGATGCATTCCTTCTTCAGCACACCTGGATCACCTCTTCTCCATGTCATCCTCTGCAGGCCTGATAAGGAGACAGTAATTGGATTCAGGTGTGTTGGAGAAGGGTTGCAGGATGGTAGATCTCTAGGACCAAACTTGGGAAGTCCGGTGATAAAGAATCTTCCCAACAGAAACCTGAAGCAGCACAAAGAAAGATGTTTTGGTGAAGTCGTCACCTTCTGCTTGGTGTTTTGGCGCCAGAACAGTGACAGAGACATTGTCTGAGCTTTTCTGTCCTGCGATGTCGGTCACTGTCATCTGGAATGTGTAGACGCCCTCCTGGAGACCGCTGACCTTCAGCAGACCTGGGTGAGTAGCCTTCAGCACATAAACAAAAGATTTCTTATTTCCCTTACAGATACTTTTCATCTGCTGCCTGCAGTTTTTAGAACCAGCCACTTCTTCTTTTATCCTCTATTCAAATAACGTAAGGACACACTACACATGGTGCTGAGATATGCCAAGTTTTTACTAATAGCACTTAAGGAATCAGTTTGTTGATGAATAATAATGTCTTATGTCTATCAAACTGTGTTTTTTATTGGTCTAAATTTTAAAGAATGATCATAATGTTTGTGTCTTTGTGAACTTGCAAGTTATTGTTTGTCTAATTTGCTAAGTTATATGCGCACAAAGCTTGTTCGCTCTTTGAGTCAGATGCTTGTTCGTGTTTGAATGATTGACCGTTTAGCTACTTTTTTTTTTTTTTATCAAACAACAAAAATAAATAAATAAATAAAAGAATTAGACAAGTTCGGTGAGATGTCGCTTTTGGAATAAACCTTTTGCCAAAAAAAACCCCAAAAACTTACTGATGAGGCAAATATTTACATAAACAAATTGAAAGGATTAATTCTCTTTACCTTATGGTTGTGAACAGGGTCCAGCTCATGTGGGTGATTTGCTTTTGGCAGTGTAGACATAATAACCTCTGATCTCTGTCCATAACGGACTGCAGAGCAATACACAAAGGCCACCTGTTGACTTAACTAACGCATGTCGTTCAGTGTTGTGTATCCGGAAGATCACTTACTATTCATAGTACAAAAGCAAATGAGGAGGATTCAACAGAGCTGTGCATGTGCATGGTTTACTTGTGTATGTTTTTAGTTAGACTCATATAAACAACTGTTGCTGCAGAAATTACACCCTAATTCCCACCTGCATCAACTAAGTTGTTGTTTTAATACGTTCTATGAGATACATGGTAAAATTTCTGCAGAGTTTTATACATTCAACAGCAAAGGAACTGTCATATCTATTCAGTTCTCTGCATCATAATCATTTTATGGCATTTATTTACGGATCCAAATTCTTGTGTTGTTCTGTTGAACATCTTGTGTTATCTTTGCATATTTCCAGCATTGGGACCCAGAAAACTACTCTAAAGCAAGCAGTGACCTTCATATTGATGGCTGTATCTCCTTTAACGAGAGTCCATTCAAAGTTGCTGATCCCGTGGTCGTCCACACTGTCTCGGCCGTCCAGCACAGCCCAGTCAGTTGGCAGCTGGATGACCACATCTTGTCCAGCATCGCTGCGAGGAGGCTCATCTACATCTGCAAAACAAACCCACAAATAAGGAAACTGAAATAAATATCTTTTGTGTTTTTTATTTTACTTAAATGTGATCGGTTTATTTACAAACATTCTGTTAGATTCCAAATTGATACTATTACATATATATCCAAAACAATTTAGGGTGACATCTTTTTTTTATAATTTTTATAGATTATGCTATTCTACAGGCAAAACGTCAAATCGTTTTAAGTTGGGAAAAATCTGAACCTCCTGCTTATGGGTGCCTGGATAAGTTCATTGGCTCAATGTATGGCGTTGGAGAGGATCACATATTTTCTTTTCAACAAATTAGCTAAATATCAGGATATTTGGAGGCCTTTTGCCCGGCACATGGAAGAAACGGAAATGGGACATTGGTTGCAGAAGGAGAGACAATAGTCGGAAAAGACAAATTGTCAATTTATTGTTGTTGTTTTCTCTTATTTTCTGTGTGCATGTTTAGTGAGAGCAGGGGAGGGTTTTTGTGGGTAGGAAGGGTGGGTTGTTTGTTGTAATGTATGTCTTTAATACTTGAAAAATCAATAAACATACTGTTAAAAAAATGTGATCGGTTTTGCAACTAAATCTATATAAATGTCAATAAATGCTCCACAAAACGCAGTAAGGTGAATATTAGATCTTGAATACCTGGAGATGAGCTGTTTTTAGCAAAAGAATAGTGATGGAAGAAGACATTTAGTTAGATTGATCCAGCAGTTTTTAATCCAATAAGAACACAAAGTGACACTGTATGAACTATAATTATTCATTTATTTGCTTTAGCACTTAATCCAAATCAGAGTTGTGTGGAAGCTGAAGCCTCCCATCAATTAACAGGCGAGAGGCAGGAATACCTCGGACGGGTTGGCAGTCCATCACAGTGAACTAAAACTAGAGACTGCTTTCACTTGAATTCAGTTTTTGATTATTTTATTGTTTGTACATTAAAAAAAAACAAAAACAGAGAAAATGTTTCTTATAATGATGTAAAACGTGAACAAACAGCATTTAGTTTAGTACACAACAGAGAAAATCACCAACTTTTCCCTGTAAAAGAGCTGAAACAATAAAACAGAAAAACATAGTGATTGTGTTTTTACTGGAAATAAATGTGGAGGCCGAAGTCATAAAAACAGCTGTCCCAGCTCTCAACACCTGAAGCCAAAAAGGCAAATCATTAACTCAGCCCTCCTGATAATGCAAAGTTCCAAAGTGTTGACTGATATGACACAGAAAAATAAGATTAGACAAGTTAGGTGAGATAAACCTTTTGCCAAATTCCAGAGAAAAAGAAGCGGAAATTATTTCTAAATATATATTTTCAGACCTCCTTAAACCTTTGATACAGCTTGGCAATGAAACTGCATCAGTATTGCAGCACAAATGTTTAGGAATTCCTGTCCTTTGTGCCTTTTATATAAAAAAAATAAGCTTAAACTGTTTTTATCTATGTTAGTATATTTTAGGCCAAAAGGAGACTTGTTCCTAACCTCTTGCAGGAATATGGATAAATATACAAACTTTATTAGATTGACGAACTGTTTGCTCAGTTTGGACGATCTGATTGGTCCTTTTGCAGTCTAAAACTTTGCTATGACCTTATCTTAGTCTGCATATTTATATCCCAACATCACTCAGACCTGTACAGGAAGTTATTCTCTTCACTCCTGAAGCTTTTAACCATCTCCGAAGCCTTGAAGTGGAGGAAATGATGTTTCAATATGCAAGTTTCTCTGCTCTCAATCAGCTGCTAAATAAATCACATTTTGTGGGGGACAATTTTAATAAACAGATAAGGTTTTAGAACACATACCCAAATTATATTTGAAAATACAATCCATATTAATGACTCGTCTAAAACAAATTACAGCTATATAAATCACATTTTCTTAGGTATAATAAGACCTGTCACGATAATAAATTTTGCAATGAAAATATTGCGCTAAACAATTGATGCAGTTTTTAGACAATTTTCAACTAATAAAATAATAATACCGTAATAATGCTAACCACACCATTTCAAAGAAGATAATCTTAATTTCCAAAGAACATTTAGCTTGATATGCAGACTATTTTACGGTAATCCTGCAGTCTGGTTGTCTGGAACGTATCTGGTCTTCAAACACTTGTAGCTCATCCTCCAGTCAGCCATTACTTAGTATCTACTAGAGCTGCACAATTAATCATTAGAAAATCACGATTTAAATTCACATATGATCTCATTTCCATATGACAACAATTTTTTTGAAAAAGAAAAAAGACCACAATCCTACCGCATTTTGATCAGGGACATCGTCTGCATAAAAACAAGCGCTGCCTCTTTCTCTCAACGAATGAACAGCGGAAAATTATTCAAGGTTGTTTAGGTAAAAGAAGACAAAAGTGACATTTATGGTTTTTATTTTCCGTGTTAGCTGTTGCGAAGTTGATGTGCCGGCGATTTGTGCAATAAATATTTATATTGGAAAACAATCGTCAGACAATCTTGATCTCAATTCTTGGCAAAAAAAAATTGTAATTGTGATTTTACCCAGAACTGTGCATCCCTGGTATCTGCTCATTTAAAGGCTTATAAAGGGTCATGTTTCAACTTGACTACATATAAAAAGTGTCAGATTAAAACTGAATGCATGTCTGATTTTAAGTTTGTCATCTTCTGTAAAAGGCAGCGCTGCCTCTGAGATGCTATTGTACACTATGATGTGAAGCATTTTGTAATCTTTGGTAAAAAAAAGAAAACTCAAATAATATTATTGCATCCAGCAAACGTATTGCTTTCACTTTTCCTGATGTGCAATTAATTGATCAGGCCTAAGTATAATGAAATGAATTACATGTATATGGAAAAATTAAACAATTGGTAACAAATATGAGCCATAAGGTTTTCAAATCTGACCACAATCCAGAATTATTTCATATAATAATAATAATGTCTACAGCTCGTGAGCACATGCCATATGATGATGTGTGTCATGGAGACTCCCACCTTGTCCACCCCCATCGGAAAGCCCTTCTCTGGACCCAGCGAGCTGTCCCTGCGTGCTGTTCGGATTCCGGCTGTACGTGTTGAAGCCTTGCTGCGGCGCGAAGGAGCAGATGTTTTTATTCCTGTAGGTGCAGTTGAACAGGTAGCAGCCGAGACTTTCTGCAGGCTGCCTCGGGTCCTCCTGGACCACCGCTACGGTGCAGTGAGGCTGCGAGCAGCAGGCGTGCACGCAGTCTTTCCAGGTGTACACCCTGTCCGGAGCCAGCAGGAAGGTGGCGCCTTGTTCGATGGAGGCCCCGGCCCGTATGATGCGCTCCCCTGCCTGGCTGAAGTCGCCCACGCAGGAGTCGGTCGCATCGCCTGCCCTGTGCGCCTGGTCCTGCTGGAGCTGCTTTCGGAACTCCTCCAAGAGCTCCTCCACTCCGGATATTTTAGATTTTAAATCTGAAATGGGAGAAGAGCGAGCGTCGATGCGGTTCCGGACAAACAGCAGGACAACACAGGCGAGCAGTAAGCGGGGATGCTGAAGCAGAGCCATTGTTCGCGCGGATAAACGGCGTCTCCCACTGCCTCCAGCTGCCCCTCCCCACTCACCAGGACCCCCCCTCAGCACTGCTGCCCTTCCCACATTAGGTATGTGTTCGTTATACTTCCATTAAATTGACAGTTTTACGTAAATACGGCGCTATATTACAAGGAACAACGAGAGAAGCTGCCTCCTGGCGATGCTAAAAATCTGTCGTTGTCATGGTGAGGGAGAGACGGTCGCGAGACCAGAGAAGGCTGACGTCAGAATTATGAACAAATATGGCGAAGATCAGCTCACCTGTTGCAGCTCGCATTACACGTTTTCTTTCTCACTTTTTTCTTTTGTTTTTATTGTACTTTTGCTAAACTTTTAATAGTGTGGACCATTTATGTATTATGTTTTCTGAATAAAGTTAAATTGAAATGAAAAAGAAGATACGCAGCTTTTTATTTTCTCCAGTAATTAATTTGATCGGTGGTGTTAAAATAGTTTTACTTTCTTCTTCTTATAATGGGTAAATGCTTTAAAATATAAGGGTAAAATAAGTGTAGGTAAACAAATACCTTTTTAAATTAAGTAATTTACCTCAAACTTATAATTCTTCAATGTGGTAGCCCAACAGCTACTGACTGGAAAATAGCACAGGTAACTTCCAATCAGCCTGTTGTTGGGCTGCCAGTGGCATCCCCCATCTAAGAACATTTTCTGACATTTCTTTCAGAGCTTCAAGAGGAAATTTTTTATTTTAACAAGACACAAAATCTTAAGTCTTCAGATCTGAAACAAAATGGACACACTGATTATTTCCCTCATTTCTGACAATATATTAAAAAACAAATTGTTTACATTTCTGATTTTTCAATACAACACATGTCTGACTGAAAGTTCACGAGCAAGAAAAAACTGTTTAGACAGTGTACGACAAGAAAACAGATGATCCAATGATGCAATATTTATTATTTACTAAGTCTTATCTCCTATGATCTGCGACTCTATAAAATACAATAATATACAATAAAATTTTCACGTGTTCATCATAGACTTGGTCCAATGCACATGAGGATGTAACTATGTTTAACAATATCATATATAAAGTACATTCAGACATGTTAAAAAGTGTACATCCACTTTCAAGTCTCAGATTTTATTTATCAGGATTGAAAAAATATAGGTGTCATCAGGTCTTAAAATAAGATAAATATTGTTTCTGATTAAGAACAACATGTAATATATTGCAGAATATCATCTTTTTAAACAAGTCAAGCCAATATTTTGCATAAAATTCAGGACTTTTATGGCAATTAGAAGTGCAAGTAACACCCAGGGGACGCTAATCGATGTACTAATTGATTAATTATCAGTAGTTCTGAGCCCTTATTTACAAACAGTTAATCTGCATCATTTAGCTGTGCTGATCCAGTGACTAGAAGACAAATATAAGCATCATTGCTGGTTATCAATCTGGGTAGGACTTTAAGGCCATTTTCAAGTTATTTAGAGTCAATCACTCCCCAAAGAGAATGATTAGTCACAATTAGAGAACAGTCAGTTGACAATTTTCTCTCTAAAAAGAACATGGCTTAGGTTTACAAAATCTCATCTGAACAAAAAACAAGTTTTCTAGAACAGTCCTTTGGACTGATAAACTAAAGTAGATATTTGGACTTAAACCTATGATGCTGTGGGTATCACTTTTGATGCTATATTACAACAAAATATTGGAAAATCTTTGCTCCCCTTTGGGCAGTCTGATGCTTGTCTTCTGCCTCCTAGTGGATAAACTTTGCACTACAACAATTCTGAACTACATAAAACGAAAACTGCATCTAGTTCATTTGTAAATTTCTTTTAAAATAAATATTTCTTGTTCATATTTCTTGGGTCTGACTTTTGACGGACTGATTCATTTTTGGAACTAACCAAATGCAGGCACAAATACCTTTTACCGACTGCCAGGTTGCAGCCATGGGACCAGTTCAACTTGCAGTCACTGAACCGTCAAATGTAAGACCATGTGCTAAAGCTAAAGCTCAGCTGTTATTGAGTTATACAACAAGAGAATTATCCCAACCACAGCAGCACATCTACAATAGAAATGCAAAAAAAAAAAAAAAACCCAAACCAAAAACAAAAAAACAAACAAACAAAAAAATAAATAAATCAAGATGTTGTAAGTAAGAGTGCATCAAAATCCCGTCACACACATTGCTTCTACTTTTAGGCTTAATTTTTGTTAAACAAATAACATAGAGTAATATGTAATGTTAATGTGTATCTATTTAATTTTTAATCTTATTGTGGACCAGATTAATATTTTATTTAATCCTGACACAAAAAACCTCAAGAGTTAAAAAAAAGTTGTACCGTCTTTTTCACATGACTGTCAATGTCTCTCATAGAATTTTATAGCACAATATTTACATAAGAAATATTCTCAGAAAATAACAGATTATTCATATTGTAAAAGGAAATGTAGGGAAAATATTTAAATAAATCTCAGTTTGGATAAAAAAAACAAACAAAAAGAGAGCATGCGCAGACATCCTTCAGATTACAATAATTAAATTAAAATACATTAAAATGAAGTAGTGATAAGAGCCCATGACAAAAGTATCAGTACAGCTGATGCTGAATGTATTTTGTATCTCTGGCTTGTATAAGAAAATGGTCAGTCTCCAGTTTGTAAACATTGTATCTTGTAAAGACACAAGAAAATATTTTTGACAGTTTTCAAGATTTCAATAAAAGATTTTCCCATCAAGTGCAATTTTAACTGCACCTGTAACAAAAACTGTGTTGTATCCATCAGGCATAATAAAACTAGTGGCACTTCTTTGTAATTCCTGCTTGAAAAATTACCTAAACTCCCCAATTCTACATTTATAAAACACTCAAGGAGATTGTTGTGTGGTTGTAAAGTGAACAGGGGGTCTTCTCCTTAAAGTGTTGTTCCTATAAATACTGAGGTAAAGAGGAGATGCTGAGTTGTTGGCTTTTCTGAGTGGTTATTTCCACTTAAGGCCTCAGGCTGGCTTCTGCCTGTAGTCTGTGATGGCCTTCCATAGTTTACACAAGACGCCTCCTCTGACAACACAAACAGAGAAAAAACACTTTTCGGTTAAAATATTCTGAAGATAAAATACCACCAGCTGCATGACATAATCTGAATCTATATTCTGCACTATATAACATTATTTTACAATGTTTCCAAGAGTCAGACAAACAGAAATAGCAAGATATAAAATTGATTAAAGTTTGGTAAACTTAGTGTAATTTAATTAATAAATGGCTTTTAAATCCAAACCATGTGTTACATTAGTGCGGAACCCGGATGAGCAACTGAAGCAGATGAATTTATTAATGTTGGATCTGTTTCTGAAAGTTTGGCTTGTCACAAAATGTATCAACAAATACAATTATTTAAAAAGAAATTTAGAGATAATTAATTCTAATCAGAGATGAGATTTTGCTGCTTCTAAACTGCTTTGTGCAGACGTGACATTAAGGAAGCAGCTGCTGCAGCTTCATTTCTTATTCTGACAATGTGTATTTAAGTGACCTTAAGCTGAAAACATATCAAAAGGTAAGAAAATTTATCCTTGAGTAACATAAATAGGATCTAATACCTCAGTCTCAAACTTTTCAGATCATCTCTTGTTACATCATGGAGGATGTCGTTCAATGTGTATTCCTCATTTAGTATCTACAAAACAAAATGAAGGACATTAAAAGCTCATGCACTTAAACTAAATACACACTTTTAATGGATTTTAACACGTGCATTTATAAATGGCTTTATAGATAAGGGACTCACCCTGTCTATGGAGTCTTGGTCAACACCATAAAGCCTCAGCCAATTGCTCAGCTCCGCGTCTTCATGTCTCTGTGCAGGATGACTTCTCTGTCCCTGCAGCCCATCTGAGGATGAGGGAGTGTCTAATACAAGGACATAAATGAGACCCCTTCAGTGCACGACTTCCAGTTATCAAGCAAATCTGCTTTAAATTATCCAAAGAAAAGAATGATAGAAACATTAGCAGAGCTGATGTAGCAATAGCTTGTTCATCTAAAAATTAGCATTGCTACAAGATAATGCTAAATTATCACATTAAAGTCACCCAATTTGCACCTCGGACAAGTTATTAATAAGCTTTTATTATAAACTTTGCTCGTGCCTCGACTTGTATAAATTAATTGAGCTTCAAGCAAATCAACTGAGGCATCGCTGGACGTTTTTCTACACTTTTGTTTATATTGTGCACCATCTTTGTAAATTACAAATGGTTGCAAAATGTAAATCCACCAGGAGTGCTCAGAGTTTTACAGACGAGGAGCTTAAACACAAAAAACAGCTTTGTTTTACCACAGTTCAGACCTGTGGGCTCAGATCGCAGCTTCAGTAGTCGGATCTCTTGCTCTCTCTCCTCCAACACCTGTTGCAGGATAGCCTGATACTCTCTCTCTTTTTCCAACAGCTCCTCCAATAGCCTGAGTTAAAACACATCAAGCATTTAATTTAGAGATGATCCACAGAAATTAACATATATATTCTGGATGCTATGGGACTGCCGATGAGGTGACTGTTTCTACCTGTTGGTCTCCAGCTTCATTCTTCCCAGCTCCATGCTCACAGAGCGCTGAGCATTGTGGGATTCATGGGAAACGGTGGAGCTCAGCGTGCTGACACCTGACGTGACCACCGTGTCATCGTGAGCATTGACGGCAGGCACCCGACTCTGGTGGGTGGAGTTTCTTCCCAGCTCAGCGTCGTCGTCGGCGTCCTCCTGCTCAGCCGGATCACTTTCTGAGGCCAGACTGAAGTGAGGCCTCAGCTCTGAACACAGACATAAGAGTACTTTAGAGTTTCGATTTAATGACTCCCTCAAGATTAAACAAGGCCTATGGCGTTGGAAGCGACGGCTAGGAGTATATCCCCAAACGTCCCCAATCCTCCTATTCCCCAATCCTTGAACAGACACAATACAATAATATAAAGACGCACATGTTCAGTCACAAAGCTCCACCTGGTGTGGAAACTTTGAACCAGCCCGGTATGACATCAGGACAGGATGCATCCTAGGGTCATGACCTTTTATTTGCACTTGATTTAAGGTTGATGAGACAAATATTTCCAGAGATGTAGGCAAAAAATCTGAGTCTTCATGCATAAAGAGCCACCTAATGGGGAAACCATAAATCCCAAAATACTGAAATTCGAAGCAGGTCGTCCTCTTGGGGACCTAAACGGGTCCACCGAGTGTCAAATTCTATTTGTGAAAACTGTTCGGGTTATCGCGCTCACACGAAGGATATCCGGTGGCGCCGGCAGTGAGGACGTTGGTCGTGATGAAACCTTTATATCCCAGATACTCCGCATTCAGGGATATAATTACAGAAACTAAAACTCAAATTGGGCTTTTCCTTCTGCACTAACTTTTTTTTAAGTAAAAAGAGTCTAGTCACTAAACCTTAATATTTTTAATCTGTGCTAGATTATGTCGATCTCTTTTATTTGAATGCTTAATTTGCAAAAACACATTAATTTGCAGCTTCGTGTTGAATTTTAGAAAAGAGGTTGTTAATCTGAGTGGGGTTTTTCTGCTGAAATAAAAGTGAAATCTAATAAAATATTGAAAATTCTTTCTCTGACACACCATCCTGTTAGCTGAGCACACAGCTCAAAAGCTGTGCAGCTTGCAGGGAAAAACATTGTGCTTTCAAACTTCAGCAGTTTGTTGAGGCAATGCAACTCAATTGCAAACATTCACCAAACTGTGCAGAACTTTTCAATAAAATGTAGAATTTTCAACTTTAATCTGTGATATTATGCATTCATCTTGATGCCATGCTGTGTTCCCGCAGCACAGGAAAAACAGGGATGTTGGTATCTGTTTTAGAAACAGTGAAACGTTGTGTAATATCGGCGCAGGAAGCCCTGCATTTCAAATCGCTGTCAGGAACTGATGCAGTAAATATCCATTTGGCTGAACATCAAAGAAAGTGTGGAATCCTTTCATGCAGACAAACGTACGAGCAGCATGTATGCAACATGCAACAACATCTTCACAGGAATGGGTTTTTCCAGATTGGAAAAATGATAAGTTAGATGCTTGTACGCATTGTTAGAAAAGAAGAAGCAAAACACAAATAACATCATAATAGAATTTCAGCTAAATATAGGAGCAATCTCGTTTCCTGCACTATTTTTAACAGGTAAATCTTTTGGAAAAAGCAAATAAATGTCACAGTCAGACGATCATATAATATAACTACAAGTTCAACCTTTTGCTTTTTGTTTACTGTGTTGTGTCTGAATCTCTTCGTATCCCGACTCTAAACTCAGCTCTTAAAGAAACCCTCCAGACTAAACTCCGGTATTTTTCAATCGCTCGTGCCTTAAGGGATCGCGCATAGCTTATTAAGAGGCGCTCTACTCGTGAGGCTGATGATGCTACCTGGCACCAGGATTGTGATGGCGGTCTGGACAGCTTTGCGGATGATGTTGTCCAGCGCAAACATCCAGTGAGGCTTGATGTTGTGGTTTCGTAACACCTTGTTTACCTGGAAAGATAAGAATCGTACATATAACTCTTGTGATACAGTCTGATTATTCTCCTTACTGTTGATTTCTTTTCACCCTATTTACTAAAAGGCATTTTTAAATCACAGAACTTCGCTGATGCTTCCAAACATTAGTGGTATTTGCACCACAAATCTGAAGCTTTAGGCAATAAGCACATATGGCCAACAGGAGGCATCAGAGCTTCATCTTCCTCTTATATTATGCAATACCCTTTACAAATGTGAAAACAACTACTGTTTCTATCGTTTCATCTGCATTACTGTGGGGGCACAGCAGGTGAGCCCTTTTATAAAAGGTGCAATTACCCCTAACGCATCCCCCTTTTCATCGCTTTGCTTAAAGGTTACCAGTATTTTACAACCGTGTCTGATCGCTGTGGGAAAAAAAGAGCAGAAAGAGGCAGCCTGCTGCTATCTGCAGGTTGTGTAATAACATTTATACTGAAGCCTACCGAGCATGTGGGATTTTACAGAAGCTAAAAGCACCTCTGTTTCCAAATGGGGAATGAATAATAGACAGGAAGTCACATGACTCAGATGCAAAGAATAGGAAATGAGCGGCTTGTAAGGAAATTGCTTGGGTTTTTTTCACCATGCAATTTAAAACTGAACCACAGGAAGTCTGTTATTAATAAACAGAACATTTTGGCGTGTTAATATGAAAAGAACATTAAGATGGTTTTGCATAATTTTCTGCAATCAATTAGTTCTTGCAGATTTTTGCAATAGTTATTTTTTATTTGATTGTGCATTTCTGGTAATACTTACAGCATCCTGGAAGCTGAACAGCACGACCTGCAGCTGACTGATAGCTGTGCTGTCAAAGTCCAGCTCCAGCTTGAGTTGAGACAGGGTGTTGGCAATGATTTTCCTGTCAGCCATGCGCACAAAGTCTGCCAGACTCACTACGAGGGTGGAGATATGCTGAGGTTTCAATTTCATTTCCTCAGAGCCCTGGAACATAAAAAAATTCCATTAGTTTAAGTGTATCGATGAATACGTCTCACTGTGTCCATCTGTCACTCCTGAGGACTTCTTAGATGACCAACCTGTGTGAAAGCCTCCATCAGGTTGGCCACCACCTTGTCCTTATCCTCGGTCAGGATATGGTGGAGCGTAGCTCGCCTTTCACTGTCCTTGCGAAGCATGAAGAACCCAGAATCTTTCTCATCTGGAGATGGAGGAGCGCTGTGGTCCTCGAAGTTTTCCACTGGAATGCTGAGATGACAGAAGATTCAGTTTTGGTCTGTTATGTGAATATTTGGTTAAATGCATATTGTTCAGCTGTCCATTTGCTCCAACAAGAAACTACAGGGACATTGTGAATGAATGCAAGTGAATACTTGGTTTTTTAAGTACTTTTAAATGCCTATCTAACAGTTATTAACATTTTCTTATCCTTTGATCGAACATATCATGGTGCTAAAAACTTCATGGGAGCAACAATTTCCTAGATTGTACCAAACACAATCCATCTTCTACTTGCACAGTTTTTGATGTGTGCAAAAGGAGGGATGGAGGATACACAGAAGCATGAGAAACTTCCTCAAACAAAGGAATAAGTCCTTCAACAAGTCCTCAACAATCCAACAGGACATCTGCGTGATTTCATTATGTCATCATAGAAATGTAGTCATTCTTTTCTTGGATTTAAGATGCATTTAGAAGGACTGCTATAATGAATAATTTAGTGTCATTTAAGAGTTATAGCCTTAATAACTCAAGGTGTTCTTTTAGTTTGAGAGGCTGCAATATAACACCATGATGCTCAGGATTAGATAGTTGTGCAGAGCGGCAGGACAGAAAAAAACCTTGTTATTATTATTATTATTATTATTATTAAAGCTGCACATGTAACACCATATTTATTCATTGGGCCTCACTGAACTCAATAATGAAGAAAGTAGACTGTAGACCTTAACTAAATAGAATTTGAACCAGACAGCTATGATGTCATCCCCAGATGCATCCTGAGGTCATGACCTTTCATTTGCACTTGATTTGAGGTTAATCTAACAAATAATGACAAAGAAATTGTCAAAACAGTGATTTTTTTCAGATACAAAGCTCCACCTGGTGTCACAATGTTGAACCAGGCAGGTATAATGTCATGACTGGATGCATCCTGAGGTCATGACCTTTCATTTGCAATTGGACTGAGGTCAGTGAGACAAGTAGTTCCAGAGATATAGATATAGTGCATGAAGTGCCACCTGGTGAGGAAACTATAAATCCTACAATGGTGAATTCGATACACCTGCTCACATGAAGGATATCGGGCGCTGGCGGCAGTCGTCTGGGTGACACCATAATATCCCAGACACACCACGTTGGAGGATTAAATAATTACCCACTGAGGTGGTAACAACAGTTGCTGCTGGTTGCTTTGAGAATAAAAACATATCTAACCAGAGAATCAAAATAACTTTGGATTTCATGTAGAAAACTACCTTTACTAGAAATCAATACTACTATCAAGAGGTCATGAGTGAAACACCGCAGTAGAAAGTCAATCTAGCTTAAAGCAAAGTGACTCATTTTTAATAAGAGCCAGCCACGACCCCATTCACCCGCACAAAAGGCTTCACTTATTCTACCTGAGAAACAGGGACTTCGGCCCCTTGACATCCCTCTCACTGTAGCACTTGATGCTGGGCTTGAAGATGAAGGGGTTGATGTTGAGGTCGTTGTCAGGGGAGACGGAGCCATACTCACTGCTGCTGCTGGTGTCCTCCACCACCACTGGCACTGGCAGGGAGATACTGCGGATGTACTCTGAAGGACATAAGAAATACAAGATAAAACAGAACCTGAAAGCTGTTTGTTGCATGCAAATAACAGAATGAAGCGCAGACACATGAAAAGAGATGTAAGGCTTTTAAAAAGGCTGTAACTACAACTAGAAAAAACTCTAATGCCAAACAGATTAATCATCATGATGTTACATTGTCTTTATTTCAAGAAAGTGATTTCTAAGATGTGGGAACATCTTGTTGTGCAGTGCAGTTCTTGGAATGAGGAAAGTCAGAGAGCAGAAAACATGTAAACTGTAGCCTAAATACTCATTAGCAAGGCAGACAGATGTTTTATAGAACTTGTATTCAGTTTCTAGCGTAGCAGCGGTTGTGCCAGAAATACCAGGAAGAGTAAAAATGTGTGCAAAAAACAAAATGACTCACCTGACCCAGAGGACAGAGCTGTGGGACAAAAACAGAAACAGTGTGTCAGCAGTTCAACAAGCACAAAACAAAAAGCTGATTTCCATGTCAGGCCGGCAGGAAAACATTTCCACGCAAACAGCCTGCATTGAGACCCGGGATTTAAAGCGTTTTGTAATCCTGAGCGTTGACAAAGCGCATGACTGCAGCGCTGTTGTGGGGTGGAAACCTGACAGTAAATGAGACTGTGACTCTGAAATTCACAGGAATGATGTATTCCTGTACGGTAATCATGTTGCATAATGAAAGATTTGTGTGCAGGGATGACCGAAAATGACATTATTTTTAATGGATGGTGATCATATGTAAAATATGTCAAATATCTTTCATGCTGATTAGCCTGCAAAGCTGATTTATGGTCTGTTCTGCCACATGACCCCTCTGTGGTTCATCACAAGTCCAAAACTCTATAACCATGCGGCATGCACTAGCATGAATCAGCTTTCCATTAAACATATAAGACGAGACGCAGAACAACACGGATGCTTGATTCAAGGAGATTTAATATACTAAATTACCACTCACTGCCAATAATTTTTAAAAATGTGCATCATATTATTTCCTCTCATAGGCTATAAGCCACAATGTACAGAGGGAAACTAGAAAGGAACAAAGAATAAGCTGTTGTATAATTTGTGAGCTGGACCCACCTGTGAGACTGCTCTTGCTTTTCCTCTTGCGGCTGGTGACGGTGAGGAACTCATCAGTGAGGAGGTCAAAGGCAGTGGCACGCCGATCCGGATCAGGCTCAAAGCAGCGCAGGATGAAGGCTTTGGCCTCTGGGGACATGGACTCTGGGATTTCTGGATGGATCTTAAACATGCCAACCTGTCAATGAAATACATCGTTTCAAATGGGTAAGTTAAAAAAAACCCACTGAGACGATGTTTTGTCTTTGATGTTGACTCGTTTTACTATGAAACCATAATTAAGGCCCAGATTTAAGATGGTGCAGCACTTAAACAGAATAAATTCCACTCAGGCTGAGGAATGCTGACTACAGATTAACAGATCTTCCTCCCTTACATTCCACACGGATGAGTTAACATGAAAACTCTACATGTAGACACAATATGAGATTTAGCGATAATCTGAGTGAGCCATGTGGGTTCTGTGAGTTTTTGCAAAGACTGAGAGCAGATCCAAGTTTTTCTGGTCTGTTTTCTTTATGACATCTCGGTAACATACAGTATAACGCTTTGCTCGGATTCACAGCCCTTTAATTGAATCACATGAAATGGAAAGTTTGACAAAGCTTTGACAGGAGTGCCGTAATGCATTCCAGACCACAACCCTCCTCACCACCCTTAATGGACCGCACGTGGTTAAAAACAATAATATTCTGGTTTGGAGCACTTAAAATTTCCACCCAAAGCAAGTATTCCAGGAAAACTGAGAAGCGTAGGTTTGCTTAAAAAAATATTTGTGCACGGGTTGCATTTGGAGTTTCTACTGGCCTGGATCATGTTGCAGCCTACAGGTGGTAACACAATGCAGGTGCACAAAAGCCGATTTCCTGGTAATGTTTTCACAAAATATGGAAGCGACGAGCACAGATGTGCAACCTGCTGATTAGCTCATAGTAGCATTTCTGAAAGATATTTAGTTAAAAGGTCTACATGATGAAACTACTGTAGATCTTATAGATTCAGATTGACTTTAACATTCATGTGCAGTAGGTTTCCATAAGCAGTCATGAGACTGATTAGTTTTATTTTTAGGTTTAAGCAGACCAGTGCCATCAGAAAACAATAAAAATGTAATAAAATCCATTTATGGAAGAACATGACCATCCAGTATCTTTAGAAAATTATATCACCTCATTTTTAGTCAACAACCACAGTAAATGTTTAACAAGATGCTTGTTAAAGGAATAAAAAGCTCCTTGTTGCATTAAATGGAACTTATTTTACTTCTCCAGGAGGTGGTGACTTTTATTTTCTGCTCAGGCAGTGCAAGGATCCATGAACCGAATCTCATTAAAAATACTTGATTAGCACAAGAACACAGTTTCTAGCACACAAGTTGTTCCACCAAACAACACAAAAAAACTAATACTGTGAGTGGCCAAGTCAGACCTTAATGCGATAGAAATGTTGTGGAGGGAAAACACACGTTAGGAAACGAAACATGCCATGTCTAAAACACTTCTGTGGTGAGAAATAACAAAAAAAAAAATCTCTGAGCTAATGTGCAGGAACAATAAACAGCTGCTGCTTCATTCAAAAGCAATAATTCAGTTTTACCTCATTTTTTGAGGAGTGTTTTTGGACACGTTTCATTACAACTATATTAACTCTAACATCTTTATCACTTATTCCAATGAAGAGTCACAGCAGCTGGAGCCTATCCCAGCAGGTATTGGGCGAGAGGAGGCGTACACCCTGGACAGGTAGCCAGTCCATCACAGGTACAATGACAGAGATAAACAACCAACCTAACATGCATGTCTTTGGACGGTGAGAGGAAGCCGGAGAACCCATGCTAACACGGGGAGAACATGCAAACTGCACAGAAACCCCCAACGTATATCCAACCCTCTGAGGAATGATGGTAGTTTCTCACCTTGAACATTGCAGCTTGTGGCTCTCCAAGTTCATAAAATGGAGGTTTACCAGTTGCCATTTCTATGATGGTGCAGCCCAGAGACCAGATATCTGCTGGTTTACCGTATCCACGGGGCCCCTTGTCTATTATTTCAGGAGCCATGTACTGTAATGTGCCTGTCAAACAATACAAAATAAGACTTTTTTGATATTCAAACTTCAGTAAAACACTAAAATGTAATATTTGACATTTGATCTTTGGAACTGAGCCTCACTTTAACCCTTTTGAAACTTTATTTCTATTTTTTTCCGACATGAAACACTGAAAACAAATCTTACCTGATACACCAGCAGCCTTTATTTGAGGTAAATAACCAACTACTTAGCACGCAAAATATTTATTTCATATAATAAATAATTCACTTAATTGGAAATAACTTTGTAAAAAATAAGATTTTATTTTATTTTGTTATTATAAGCAGGTAAAAATAGATATATAGATAGATGGAAGTTTTTTTTGTAATTGTATAAAGTCACAGATAAAATAGGTTAACTAGTTTGTAATTTCTTTTTGCACATATTTTCTATCAGAAAGACTGCAGCGAGTCACTAAAACTACAAACCGTAACCTTCAACAGCCTCTTCATTTCTAAAGTGTACTTAGTCTGCAAAGACTGAAGCATAAAGCATAACACAGTCATACAGGTAGGATGAAAGAACTGATGTAAATACTGAAAATAGATTGCATTATGTTTAATCAAAAGGGAACTCAGCCCTGAAGTGATGGCGCAATTCTGCAAAAGACTAACCGGGTTAGAAAGAGGTTAAGATCTCAGTCACAGGTAAGAGTCTCAGTGTTGTTAGTTAACCCCAGGTTACATTTTCAGATCCTCTCTGAAAAGACTCCTTTGTTCTATTAATAACTTGCTTGATGCGTATTAGCTGCATTTAAAAGCCTGTGTGTTGAGCTAAAAGTAGCTACTGACACATTTTTAGCAAGCATGGGCTATAAGAAGGTGTAGCCTAGTTTCCTTCAGGGGTAAGCCTTTGTTTCCAGCAGTTAAATCTGTCTGATCTGACCACAGACTCAAGCAGCCTACTCGAACATTATGCCACAACTGAGCCTCAAATTCCTCCAACTCTTTAAGGTGTGTGCTTGGATGAACATGGATATGGGAGGAATGTAGAATATGGAGCGTTACCTGTGAAAGTTTCAGTGCAGGGGTTGATTCCAGCCAAGCGTTTGGATGTGCCGAAATCCGAGATTTTCAGGACACCGCTGTAAGTGTTAATGAGCACGTTATCACCCTGTGGAATGAAAAGACATCTGTGAGAACAATCTGCTGCAGAAATTCCAGGATGGTCCTGAGATAAGATGTGGAAAGTCACAAACAGCTGAGTATGTGGGAGGAAGACAAATCCCAAACAAATCACGATGAGTAAGATTTACATGATGTTTATGAAACAGCGCTGTCCCTGATGGGAGTATATAGTCATGAAGAATATGTATAGAACCATGATATGCTGGATGAAGATACCGATTAATATAAGTTTGACACATCTGCTGCAAAACTGTGCAACTTAATAAACAGTTTCCTGTCATGACTTTAATATCCGACTATATATAGACCAGTGAGCCTCACAGAGATCACCTGTCAGTCATATGATGTGACCACTGGCCAGTAAAAGCATGTCTTTCTGTAAGTGGCAAAGTATTTTCCATGTCCCAGCTGCTGTTGAACTACAGTTAATCATAGATGTAGTTTATTTACTAAACCAGAAAGGTCATATATAAAACGTGTGCCACCACCTTGATGTCTCTGTGTGCTATCAGGTTGTCATGCAAGTATTTCAGCCCCTCCAGGATCTGTCTTGTGTAGAAGCCGATAGTGGGCTCGTTGTTTTTCAGAGGGCCCCACTTGGACCTCAGCAGTGCAGATAGACTTCCTACATACAAAAGGATAGCAGTAGTTACTGATTGGTGTGCTCATTCACTATCAACCTGGTAGTCTACATTATAAATAAGCATAAAAAGGCACATTATGTGTCATCCAATATGGGATAAAGTCAATAACAAATATGCAAGAGCAACCAACTGAACATTTCAACACAAGCTCACCTCCAGGGACCTGCTCCATGAAGATCTTAATGAAGCCATTTTCACTGATGGAGCCCAGGTACTGGACGATGTTCTTGTGCTTTAAGTGCTTGTGGAGTGCAATCTCCTCGTGCAGCGGTTGAGAGTACCTGCATTAAAAAAGCAGCACCGGAAAATGTGTAAAACTAACCAGAAAACAGGTTTGATGGCCTCTGCATTATAGATGAAGCTGCAGCCCCACTGATGGGTATTACACATCTGATGGATGTTTAGTTTTTCACAAAGTATTCTTCTTTTTCTCTTTTGTATTATAGCTACTTGAATGAATAAACCATAACAGCATTTTGTTTTCATAGGCACAAACAGCTGAAGACATGTTGTCTTTGTCAAGAGTTGTTCACACATTTGCCCCGTTTACATGGGACTTTTAATTCCTCTTTATTTCCGAATAAAAGTTAATTCTGCATTAAACAGATGAAATGTAACCATGTAAACGCCTACTTCCGAGTGGAATTGTTAATTTGAAACTAAACTTCGTTCCGAATAAACTGGCTGTTTTATTCTCATTTTAAAGCAGAATTAAATAATTCCTGTCTCATATAAACCCGTAATTCCTCTCGTGGTTTTTCCGGTCGTCCTGTGCATGCTTATCTTCTCCCGCTGCAATGACGCACATGTACAGTCTGTAAACGCAATAAAGTTAAAAAAAAAAACTTTCGCCTAAAGTCTTTGATATATTTGGTCTGCCTATTTTCCTTCTCCTCCTCAGCACCTCAATATAGTGAAATTGTATACTTGTGACAATCTAGTATTTCAAAAATTGACTAAAAATGTAGGTTTATATTAGATAGTTTTCCATTTAGCCGCTAACACTACAAACAGGAAGAGATTTGTGACGTGATGACGTCGCTTCCGCCATCACGTCGGAATTAAGAGATAAGAGATGTAAATCTTTTATTCGGCATTATATTTTCCATGTAAACTCAAAGCTTCATGAATTTAATTCAGAATTAGTTAATTCGGAATTAATAATTCAGAATTAAAAGCATCATGTAACCGTACCCATTCTGTCCTTTAAAGCTGGTCACATGACGTGATTCTGCTCAACCGTGTGTGTTAATGTTCTGTAGAACAGTTTGGAGCCTTTCCTTTATGTGGACAGTTTGGCATAATGGATTGACCTCATGGAATAAAACTCCTTATCGCTATGTCATCAGGAAAATGATGATCTTGTGTGTTCTTCTGGATTCGCTTTGGGTGAGACATGAAGTTAAAATTATGCAGCATTTGCTGCTTTATCTGAAGCATGAAGCTTTTCTTCTTTTTTTCAGATTCTCCTCATAATCTAGCTACCACATACATCTCTACCAGTACTTTCTTTAATGTTTTGTCCCTTGACTAAGAAATCAAACTTCTAATACACATTCTTGTTTGTCCTCGGGTGGAACATGGGAATCCAGATGTTTTAATATGCTACAATAAGCCATATAGGCAACTACTTAAAGGACTGACTTAAGCCCAGAGATTACATACTGTGAGTGTAATTACTATGTGAGATTTAACTGGAGCATGAAAGTGCTAGTTGGAGGTTTAACAACCTGAGCCAGTTGAACACATAACTTTTGACAAGACTTTGCCATAAAAAGAAACAAATACTGATTGTCTGTATTAACTGCAGACGAAGGGAATGCAAGCATTAGAGAATAAAGCTGCCACTTAATCAGTGTGATGTATGGTTGCCGTGCTTGCTGTGGGAGCTATAGTTATCTCTCGGGCTATTTATACTATGCTGTCATATATGAATGCATTAAATTATACAGTATTATAAATCTCAATACAAACAGAGCAGGGCGGAGTGAGGTGGGTGAGTTAATACAAGAACTACTAGGAGGTTAATATGAGGAGAAGCAGAAAATGATGGTGGAAAAAAAGTGCTAATGGACTCTTTGTCTTTTTTTATTTAAAGATTTTAGGAAAACATGTCATGTAAAAAAAGCACAATATCTCTCCTGTGCTACCCTACCACACACAAAGTCAGGACCAGTTCCTCCCATTTTCTACACACACTGTCATATACAGCTTAACATTGTTAAGAACTCCCTCGTTTTCCCTTATTAAACAGACTATCACTCAGTGTCAAAAAATACAATTTAAATATTTTTAGATGTAAGAGCAATAATTACAGACTAAATCTATATCACTGACAATTCAATTCAATTATACTTTATTCATCCCCAGAGCGAAATTCAAGATTGTGTACTTGCACAAGCTTTTGTGTCTACATTAATGAGAAGCTTTGCTTTATGAGGCAGCCTTAAATACGTTTAAGACCAGGCTCAAAACACCCCTACACATGTTCTAGTCACTTTTTTTTATTATTGTGACTATTTTTAATGAGGTTTAATACTGTATTAATGCTGTATTGTACTTGTCTGATTTTCACAAATGTTTTTGTGTATTATGTCTATGAGTTGGAGTGTGTATA
>JBAMHX010000025.1:18530011-18540347 GCA_037177515.1 Pseudomugil tenellus | reverse complement strand
TAAAAACAGAATAAAAGGATAAAAGAATAAAAAATAATAAAATGAAAGAATAAAAACAAATTAATTTCAATTAATCACAGGGAAATATTCTTTAAAATTATTACTGATGCATTGTAAAGACTTGCAGTCATGATCATTTCATAGCAAAATTAGATTTTATAACAGACTGAAAGCAACAAAACAAGGAAGCTGCATTTTTCAACATATCTTAAAAACATGTTATTTTTGGTTCAATCATGACGATAAGTTTGAAAAATATCCCACATCTCAGGGATCACCAACACAGGTCCTTCGGAAGCCACTGTCCTACAAGTTTTATAGGTTTTCCTTCTGCAACACACCTGATTCAAATTAAATGATTCGAATGTCAATGCTCTGTTATGCAAGTCAGGTGTGTTGCAGCAAGCAAACATCTAAAACCTGCACGACAGCGGCCCTCCGAGGATACCTATAATATAAAAGGGGATCACGACTGGTTCAGTTGTTTTAAGGATTATAAATGCTGACCAACTTTTTAAAACCAGCAAAAACCAAATTTAAAAACATCTAATGCAAAATGCACCTGCAAGCAGACCAAACAAGTATTATGTGTGGCCATGATACCATCAAATATCTCTTCCAGTCACACGCCACCATCTCTTCTAAGGCATTTGGAGGACTAACTATGAAAACTACCATTAGTAAAAGAAAAAAAAGTGTTAGTGAATAATGACTTGTTATTGTAATGACGAACCCACCTTGTCATCAGGAGCAACATGCCAGATAGACACAGTGTTCTCATCTACGTCTTTGTTTATGGACAAATATGAAGGCTGGTACACTTTAGTCGGCTCCAATATCAACACCTGGAAGAGGTGATTACGTTTTAAACACTTCATTTGGGAATTTTTTTCTGTTTTCCACATAGATATTTAAGGAGTAACGGTCTCTCACAGGGAATCGGACAGAGGAGACGTCTTTTTTGGTTGCCTCCACCAGGAAGTCCATCCAAAAGTCTACCAGATCCTGTTTGGGGGCTGGTGGCTCCGTGCTCGGCTTTTTGAAGTGCTGGTAGATCAAAATGGTTTCCACAACTGAGCGTAAATACCTGAAAACAATAAAAAAAATAATAAAAAACAGTGATGAAGAAATATTTTCTGACACCTGTAGACAGCATTTTCACGCTGGAATATTTTTCTCTGTCACGATAATGAAAATTTAACAGCAGCAACAAAAGCAAAGAGCAACGGGGTGTTTTGTGTTGCAAGAAAGAAGCTGCAGACAGGTAACTCCAGTTTTTTGTTGTAGTTTTCACGCTCTTGCATAAAATCTTGCAGAAGTCTGAAGCAGTGTAATGAAGACAAGGTGGGGTTTGCTTCCCCAGGATGATCATCCTGCTCAAACGCTAGCCTAGTTTAGACGACTAAAGATGCAGAAGCAAGTAATCAATCCATGCTTCGTTTTTCACATCCATCCGGAGAGTTGCAGCTCAAATGAACATCCACTCTCCCCTGTGACCTTTTACTTTTGTTCTTGATTAGAAATGTTCCAAATGTGCACACCATAACCACAGATGGCTGTTGTGGCTTCAAGGGAAACAGTGACACATCCGCTGCTGGTGCCAGAGCTGTGCAGAAATGTGTTTTCTAACATGCTAAACAGAGAATGGCGAATACTTGATTTTTTTTTGTACCAGATGGGGGCTTTGAGCTTGAAGAGTTTCTCCGAAGCGTGGATGACCCTTGTGTTGTCACACGCCAGTATGCTAGCACCCAGGAAGAAGCCCACATCCCAGTAACTCTGCAGCTTGTCCAGGCTGCCTTTTTTACCCAACAGGCTGCTCAGCTTAACCCCTGGAAAACAAAGACAGAAGACGCGTAAGTATTTTATATTTTGCTTTTGTTCTCTTGGGCTGTGGGTAAGTCAGCACATAGCTGAGAAAGAAAGCAGCAAGATTATTTCCAAGCTCTTGCAATAAAGCGCTGTAGCTCTAAGGCTTTCCCCTAAATGTCGATCACAGTCTGCAAATACTTACCATTTAGTCAGGTGGTGAGAGACCTACATAAATGTAGCTGCAAGCTGTATATAAAGGGATGGAAGGAGGGGTTAATGTTGGAAGCTCTGGGCTTGTTCCCTGGACTTCCCACCCCATTTTCCACATTCCTGTACTGCTCTAATCCCCAGGTACAAGAAAAATAACCACACAAAGCAGAAAAGCAGACTCAGCTACATATGTGTTTCTATAGTAATGTAAACACTGACATTTTAAATGTATCTCCATAACAACATAGAAACTAATGTTATTATCATGGCAGAATGTGAAAAAAAATCCTCATCTTTACTAACACCTGATTACTCTATAGAGGGCTTTAATTGTATTTGTTTTATAACTGAATTTTGGGGGTTTTAATTTAATTTCATTGCTGATTGTTGAGCTACAGGTTGATCAGATGTTAAGGGGTATGTTCTTTTTCTGGAATTTGAGACAAATTCTTTAGGTTTTTACATAAAATATATAAATAGATATAAAAGAGTATCATACAGAAGAGTCGGTACAGAGACTGAAAAACATTAAAGTTAGTGTCTCTTGATGTACAAGAATTTCAGGGAATGTTTACAATTTTTTCTACTAAAATGACAAAATAATAGAAATATTTCTTCACATTACTCTCATTTACAAGTATCAGATCCAGCTTGTTTTCTCCACAGACAAAAAAGGTTAAAAAGTGTGCATATCTTATGTCTGGATTTCCAATAAAATCAAGTTATTTCCAACTGAGCCTAATTACAGCTTTGAAGTGTGTTTTGTGTTTCTTTTAAGTTCTTTTTAGCAAAGAAAATACATGAAACACTTTTATTTACCAGAATACACAGCTGTAGTTATGGTCATGCCTAAAAGGTTCCACAAAACAGTAAACAGACTATTTACTGCTGCAGCTTTACACATTTTTCGTCACAGACATTTGATAGGTTGACCCCCTTTGAAAAGTCCAGTCTGACCTGATTGGCCAATTCCAGTGGTCTCATAAGGCTCGACCCACCATGCAACAGATGAAAAATGTAAGAAAATAGCATTGAATGCAAAATAAGTGCACACCTCTGAGGGGCAGGAGTCTTAGATATTTTTTGATGCGTGCAAGGGGTCAAAAACTCTAAAACACCACATACAGTAAAATACATAAGCCTTAACATAGAACAGCATGCTAACTTTTATTTCTGATTTTAGCTTAAATAATTTTATTGCTTTCAGACCAAATCCCATCTTAAGTCTTGCAAGTTTGTTACAAGTTTCCAAATATGGAGGCCAATTAAAGCTGTTTACACATAAAAAAGTAGGAATTGCTTCCGTAGCTTAATATGTTAGATCATCATAAGAAAGGTTTATCATTAGAAACTTCTGCATAAAAAAGAGCTGAATTACAGCTGAATTATTCACTAGTAAGTCAGCAGGCTCAGTGAAAAAAACCTGAAAAACTGTCTCGTATTGGGTTGACTTACCCACTTTGCGAAGCTCAAAAGACGTGTCAAACTGGTGCCCAGCTGCCAGCAGGAGAACAGCATAGTTGATACCAGAATGTAGTGTTGGCTCAGACTCAAACCCCTTTTTAAACCTGAGACAAGAAGAAAATAAGTTCAATAAACGCTGTTCTTCTAAAAACTACGTCATTCCAAATCCCATGCACCTCTGATATAATGGATGACTTCACAGGGTTCCCCCCGGCTTTGTGAAATACTTCGAGATGGAAAAAACAATTACAGCCATATTGAGCTGGGGCCACAAAACACCAAATAGCAACTGCGAGTAGCCCCAAATAACAAGAAATTTCATTAATTTAATGACCAATCTGCTCTGTTGCGAAAAGGGGTGTGAATGTTATTAGAGGCTTGTGCCAAGCTGTCTCATGGAACTGAGAATAACAACCAGATGGAAGCTTGATTATGTAAACAGCATATTCAGTCAATAAAGACAGATCTTAAATGCAATTTGCAGATGAAGCTTATCAGCAGGCTTCTGTCATTAAACAAACTGCCTTCCTTCATGTGTTCACTTACAATTGCATAAACGTCCCTTTATTCACTTAAAAAACAACAATAAAGTATTGAACCTTTAACATGAATTTCTACACAAGCTATGAAAATATTGTTAAATCCATCCCAAAGCTCAGTGCCGGGTTTAGGTCTGTGCTACCTGAAGCAGCTTTCTGCTGAAAGGTGCTCTATTACTCTATTTAGACTTTTATTAGCTTTTTACAATGTAATATATAGAACTATATATAGTATCTATACTCTATACAGTATATGTAGTGCTCTTTCAGTTTAAAAGCAAATCTCTACAGTTAGTTTGCATGTCGTTAAATACGATAAGTTTTGTAGTTTTTTTTACTTTGGTATGTTAGTGATGTCACAAGAGGAAACTAAGTGATTGGTAAGCTTCTCTAGGTTGTGCCGTTCATGAGTAGAAAGTCACGCCCACCTTTGCCCACCTTTGCCCACCTTAGCCCACCTTCACCTTTCTCATATGCTAAAAGTTTGATGGACACTGGGACGTTTTCATGCTAACATGTCACACACAAGTGCGTCTTCAGCTGTGAGGGAAAACTACATTTATTCACATTTCTGAATGAAACAATGGTTAGACAGCAATGGAGGGATGCTTTTGGGAGCCAGCCACAGCTTTGGGACAACATTTTTATCTGTGACCTGGAAATTAACCCAAACTTACTTTACTGAAAGCTACCTGCTAACACACATAATGGTGACCAGAAAGTCAGCTAATAAAACTGTAGATTGAATTATTGTAATGCATTTTATTGAAGCTATGAAATTTAAGAAATGCTTTGCAATGAGCAACATTATTAATCTTTACATGCTTTGTAGCTTTTATATGCTTACATGCTTTTTACGCTTTTAGCTTTTATGAAACAATAGATAAATGCTAACAATGTTTTTATTTTTTAAACATTTTTTATTATTATTATTTTTTTATTATTTTTCTATTTTTTTCCTTTTTTTTTTTTTTGCTAACAATGTTATGACCGAGCTAAAAACATTAGCTAAGATCTACATGAAGCCATAGATGTGAATGGAAGAATGCTACGAACCAAACGACCAGGCTAAAAACATCAAGGTGAAGAATCACATGACACTGTTAATGGAGAGATGCTAGAAACATTACAATCTAAAGCTGGAAAGCCAGAATACCAAACAGATACCTCCTGCTGCATTTATGAGTTGTTAACTCTCATTTCATGGCTTCATTTTGGGTTAAAACATGCACGGCTGAATATTTTGCGTTATTGACTGAGTAACTTCGGCCTGTTTAGTTCTGCTGCTGTTTCTATTACGATAACAGCTGATGTGCTTTTGACCAGTCAGAGACACACACATTCTCTGCTTTTATTGCCAGTATTGTTCTTATTGTATTGTTTATTGCTTTATATTGTTTTTTTCTTTATTAATTTTTATTGTTTTATTGCTAAGTATTTTTTATTATATTTTAATTGTTTGTCATTTTATGTGTCGCACTTTGTTCAGCATTTGCTGTCAGAAAGTGCTTTATAAATAAAGTTGCTTGAACTTACACTCAATGAGGTTCAGTGTGACATAATAAAAGGGGTTTGGGGAAAATGCGAGATTAATTAACCAAGAAAAGATCCTTGTGGTAAACAGAAAACATGTGTTTGATGTTAATGTTAACTATGTTTTTTTCATTTAATGTATTAAAAGGGGAAAAGTGAAACTTGCTTGTAAATTTGCTTTCGGATGTAAACAGTTTTGCAATTTCAAATTCTGTTTTGCATCTCACGGCTGAAGTTGTCAGTGATGATTTATTGCCTGACAATTTTTTCTAATAAGAGTTGTAATTCTCATTAGCAATACCATGTTTTGCCATCGTGACAACAGCTTTTATGACATTTAGTTTTAATGTGCTCATTCATTGTAAGCTTCGTACCGCCGCTTTACCGCCGTCCTGTGAGTCACTGCGTCTATTATGAATCTTGTCCTTCGAAGCATCTCTTCTAACAATGTTGGTGAGTCAGAGTCTGAAAGGGCCAGCTAAGTGAAATGTAACAGACATAGACACACACACACACACTGACATCCTGAGTGGGTCTCTCACCAGAGTGTACTGCTGTCCCTGCTCTTTGTGTCGGTAAAGTGAGAGTCCAGAAACATGTCCTTGTAGATCCGTCCCACCAGGCAGTAGATGTCCGATGCAACCTGTTCATCCCCTTCCACTAGCGGCAGCATTATGTCCAGGGCTTTCTGCCTATCCCCTGGCAGGTTCCTCCTTTACTCACACATGAGCCAAAAGACAAACACAGCAGGTCAGAAAGAAATTAAACTTATATGTATTGATTTCATGTGAGACATTTGCTACGATTATCAAATGCATTATCTTCAAGCCAACATTCAGGAATGGTAAAATGGGATATCTGTGATATGCTTTCTTGATTTCTAACAGGCGTTATGCTTTGTTTTTAAATAGATCAGTGTCTATGAAATAAGAGTACCACAAAAAAAATCTGTAATAAGAAAAAGCAAATAACCCTTATACTGAAATTCATCTGCAGAGATATCAATAGAAAAATAAATAAATGTAAAACTATATTTTACTTGAGTCACAATCACTAAACACCGTAAAATGGCTACAACGTTATGACGTAAAAAATATTTATTGCAGCACAAATTGATTAACTTTTGCTAAAAATCCAAAGCAAAGAGAAACCGAGCAGATTTTCCTAATTACTTCTTCCAGAGTGACAGACTGTGTGGCATCTTGTCTGTGCCACAAACTTCGTACAGGAAGGAGGAAACATCAATATGGGCAGGGATTTGTCACATAACAGCTCAGTAGGCCAAGTTTAGCAATTAGCTTTTACTACTGTAGAAGTTTAAAGTTGCAGTAAAAAAACAAGTCTGGGGAAATTTGGTTTGGGTTCAGTTTGGGTTCAGTTGTTCAGTTGTCTTAGTTTCCGATTTTTATTGTCACAGTCCTCTGTCTCTGTTTCCTGTTTTATTTAGTTGGTTTATCCCCTTCTTTATCTACTTCTGTTCACTTCCTGTTTGCGATGCCTGGTTTCATTAGCTAATTTGCTTTATTTGCATGGCATTTAGTTTGTTCACCTCTGTGTCTACCTCAGGACTGCCCTGATGGATCCTGTCTCCAATACCTGGATCAAATGATTGATTTGTTACCAGGCCTCTGCAGAGCTGAATGACGTGTGAATGAGGGACTTTAGCCATTTGATTCAGTTATGTTGTAGGGCGAATCCATAAAAGTTTCAGGATAGTAGCTCTCCTAATAGAAATCACATCCTCTTATATGTTTCTATTTGTATATATTTATTTCTGAGAAAGTAACATGGTCTACTTTAACAAAACAGTAGATGAGCATAAATTGATTTCATTACACAGAGATGAAGAGTAGGTGCAGAAGTCTGTTAGAATAGTTAGCTTTCTAACCTTCAGGTTTTATACACTACCAGCCATATGCGTCAACCAGAACCGGATAAGTAGATATCACATCCATACATTCGTACCAGGATCTACCTAAACGCACGTTTAAAATCTGAGAATTTGCATTTTAAATAATTACTTCCTCCAAGGGGGTTATGTTATCGCTGGCGTTTATCTGTCTGTCTGTGTACAACATAACTCAAAAAGTTATGGACGGATTCTCATGAAATTTCCAGGATATATCCAGAATGGGAAGATTAAGAAATTACTAACTTTTATAGGTGATCCGGATCACGGGCTGGATCAAGGAAGGTTCTAAAGGATTCTTTAAATTTGACACCTCCAACAGACCGTTTTTCACTCTGACAAAGATAATGTTTGACTAAGTAATATTTTAGGATTCGAGCCACAATATGAAGGGGAACTGTAAGCTTGGTGGAGGTTTGCACTCTCCGAATGCTTTTTTAGTTTTTATTTGTGTTTTATCATCTAATTTAAAAAAGGTTTATCAAAACTCTTAATAGACAGACAAGGTCTTGAGTGTAAACACTATAAAGCTGTGTGATAAGTTTAAAATACACTTTTACTTAAAATATACTTGTACTTAAAATTAATCATTCATAAGAAAGTATTCGTAAATACATTTTTCCAAGGGTTAGAGAAACAATACATACATGATTTACTAAAATGACCATTCAGCTGGATCTGGACATGCATATTTAAAATAAATTTAAAACTTTATCTATTGGCCAATTATGTAGCTGATGAATCTTGTGGCTAAGGTGCATTTATTGTCATAACTTTTCTCTACTTGTTTATCCTGTTTATTCATCTTTCTAGATTCTGGACATGTATCGAATTGTTTTAGTCCATGCTATCATTAAGACCTGCTGTCAATTATTGTACTTATGCTATGGTGGTGGGTAGGACCCAAGGCTATAAGCGTTTCTTTTTTGGGTATCTGCTTTTTTTTTCTCACAAAACAAATGCAGAAATAAATTGTGTATTATACAAATAATTGTGGAAAAAATAAACACTGAATTGAATGCATGCATGTAGAGCAATAAAGAAGGCTAAAATGAGCCTAACTTGTACAATCAGGCTCATTAAAAGAACCACTGCTTTTATTCAGCCCAGTGAAGCTCAATGGTTGACATCATTAAGGTGCTGCAAGATCTGACATACCTTTCTATGAGAAAGTTCTCATTTGAGTGCCTAATGATCAGCCAATTGGAAATAACAGCTCTTGCAACATGAAATGAGCTGAAACCACTTTCTTATGTTAATGGTTACATTAAATAAATATTTGCCTCCAACAGCTTTTCTTCTTGTAAATTTAATGTGAAGAAAATGCAGGTTTATGGCTTTTGTTTTTTAAAAAACAAGAAAAAAACAAAAGATGAATGCAAATACTACCAATACAAACATATCAGAATCATTTAAAAGAAAACTTTGATTGAGCTTTTTTGAACTTAAATCAGCTGTTTAACTCCATTTTATAACTTAAACCAGAATGGCAGCCATGTCATAAATCCTTTGATGTTATTATGATCTTTTAAAAATATTGCCTTGCTTAAAATTAATATCTTAAAAAATCAAAAATATTTTTGTGCTCATAAGTAATTAAACACAGTAAATGTTCTGTTAGTTGGAAACTATTAATGATGTCTTGCCAATCAGATCAGAAAACACTTCTTTGTGTCACCCAGGGGCATGTACAGAGTGGAAAATGTTTCTTCACTTTCTTTGGATGATTTTCTGTAGAAATGTTTTGTTCTCAAAAATGTGACAACGCTGCTCGCTGTGCCGCAAAGGTTTAATACCGAACAGGAGCTGACAGTTATTACCATGGAGACCATCCAGAGGAAACGACAACCGAGGCTGCAAGATCTCTTTCCTGGCGCAGCTCTATGTTCCTGCTTGCTCCAGAGAGCTGATGCATATTTACATAGAAGGCATTCTTTTCCTCATTCCTGTCAGGTATTCATCGGTGAGCACTGAGCAACAGGCTCCCGCTCACCGTTCAACACCCACATGGCTGAGGCTGAAGCCACTTCATCCTGGCACGTTAATTTAGAGCACCTACTTCAGACCAATGATTAAGCTCTTATTTAAGCTACATATTGTTAATTTCAGAGTTGACTCTGGGCTTAATGCTGCTTAATCAGACCTTGGTGAGAAAAAAAAATCAAGCTTATGCAACATTAGTTAAAGGAAAAAGATCTGCAGCTGTGTGTTCAGGGTTATTGTTAGCCACAGCTAGAACAATCAGAGGATTTGGAGTATCATCAAAACCATAATGTCCTTGATAGAATTTCTATATTATGCAAATGAATTTTTGTGCATAATACTACTATCAGTTATCCTTTACAGCTTGACTGGAAAAAAACCCACACTTGTCCATAATATAATTGATGCACATTAGAGCATAAACTAAGAAAGGCGAAAGTAACTCTTCTATTTATGACTGCTCAGTTATAAATAGACTCATGACCACCTCTGATCTGTGATCCAATGTGTGGATGACAAATGTCCCGTAGTATTGCATCACTAATTTAATCCATCAAGCATGGTGATGGCAGTATCATAATAAGATTTTTTCCTTCAACTGGATCTGGGAGAACATTCTGGCAGGGAAAGGTGGATGCAACAAAGACAACAAAGCAACAACCATTCTAATTGTAACACAAAAAAACCCCAAAGATTTCATACTGCATTGCATCTCTGGATTAATAAACAAATAATTCCAAAATATAAGCAACCTGGAATTTACTATATTTAGAGATTAACCAACTTAAACCTATTAGATTAAATTACATTCATTTATCAGACGCTTTCCTCCAAAGCGACTTACATCTGAGAATAAGAACAACACAAGCACTAAATCAAACAGTAG
>JBAMHX010000025.1:18502941-18517929 GCA_037177515.1 Pseudomugil tenellus | reverse complement strand
TGAGAAACATTTCTACAACACACAATGTCAGCATGTGACTGAAAGCTTGACCACTACGACCAGCATCTATATGTGTGCTATCTGCTATCTGAGTGCATCAGAGCTGAAACTCCCTTCCAAACCCAATGATATGTCATTGGAATAGGTCCATATCATGATAGCTGGTAATGAAAGTGCTGGGATGACCTTTGAGAGGTGATACTAAGTTAATAGCTCATGTTGGAGGTGTTTTAAATAAGAAAAGAAAAGAAGAAAATCCTTAACGTAAAGAACTGTTGACATTACAGGCGTAGTCCAATAGTAAATAACATCTGGATTTTACTGTTGAGTGTTAACACATAGATCACACTTAGACTTATAAGTGTTTTATACTTTAAATGATGCATGTGAGGCCATTTGGCAGCCTGATAAAGATCACAGGAAGCTGAGAGAGAGAGAGAGGGTCTTTCCAGGGAGAGTAAGTAGCTGCACCACCCTGTCAGTTGGGTGGGCGATCTGGCAGACCACAGGAGAGGGAAAACTATTAAATATCTGGTTTTTATTAGAGCAAGAAGAAATGGCGTCTTAAGCAATTTCATGACATAAAAAGCAAACTTAATGGAGCTGAGAACGTGCATTAGCTTTGATGCCACGTTTGGTTTGAGACACACCTTTCCAGGCAGGATGTTTACAGTGTGGCTGACTAGACAGTTGCGTATGTCAGCCTAAAAGCCCAGTCACCTCAAGACTCCTCCCACTACTATAAAAGAAAGGCATGAGTGTTTCTCCGGTGGATGTTGGCGACAGCATTGAGCTTTTGATGGGCCTCTGACTGTATAAAGTAAATCCTGTCTGCTATACTGGAGCCACATGGCTCCAGCTGCTGAAGCATGCTGGCACACTTTAAAATTTTTTTGCCTACATAGTTTTCAATTGTTATTTCACGACTGCTGGATGGCAAATATGGCTATTGCAATAATTTCACATGACCCTAAGAATAATTTCTGTCCACCTATAGTGGACCTAAATGTGAAAATTACGCTGTATTTTTAAGTTTTTCCATTTTGACTGCAAAAAGGTAAAACCTAATACATATAAATACTCCATAGAAGAAAAGGAAGAGAGGACGGTGGTGGGTTATCTTAAGAATGGAGCAGAAACACAGTTGAAGACTACAAATAAATATAAATACAACATGGTTTTACTGCAACATGGTTTCTAACCCAAAATCAGCAAACTGTCCTGATTAAACTGTTTTCATCTTCGATCTGAATAAACTGACCTACTTTTATAACATCATCTCCTTCCATTAAATAAATGATGCATCTATGTGTCCCTGCCACCAAATTATATTTTCATGTACCCTGTGCCCCTTTTTCCTAAATATAGTGTGTAATCACCATGATGAAACGCAGTGACTGTGCGTTAAAATGATGACTGCCTTGGTTTCACCCTGACGGCTTACCTGCAGGGACTGAAGCGAGTCTGGATTTGTATCACAATACAGAATGATGTTGTTGGCCATGCTGAAGCTCTCTCTCACTCCCAGGTGGTAGAAGAGCGAGGGCTGGCGGAAGGCATCTGTCATTTCCACCACAGCTATATCTGATGAAGGAAAAACAGCAGCAGGTTAGGAGCCGGTGTAACCATCTGAACCAACTGAGCTTTACAGTGGTGTTGTTAAAACTGGATCCACATCCCATATCGCATTTCAATCCCTCCGCCTGCTTTACACATCCTTTAGGTTTGTGTTTCTCAGTTCTGAAATACCTATTCATGTTGCAAGAGCACAATGTTTGCAAATCAACACTAAACTGGTCCTCTATAACTAGTTAACAGTCTCTTACATCAAACTCAGAAAAAACATGTTATGGAGCTGGTGTGGTACACAAACACGCTGTGGAGAGGTCCTTCATTTAACAAGCTTTTAAAAGCTACCTTTTGTTAAATATAAGTCAGGGACAGCATCAGCTGGAATGCAGAAATTAATGTTCATTTCAACAAACCTGCAACAGACCATGAAGATGAAGAATCTTTTCAAATGAAGACCACAAACCTATATTTACATGTAAAGGTTTTGCAGCAAAGTAGAGACGCACAACTTGTGATATTTTAAAGAAAAACAGGAGTTATGCTAACAATTAAAATGTCATTCACTGCCAAAGTTGCCTCAGATCCGAAAACAGAGATTTTAAGTCTCAATGTGTTAATAGTTCATGAGCGACAATAAGTCTTTATCCAAATTCTTCTTTTGCCTTGACCTTCGTATTTAACTCTTGCAGGTAGGATTGAGATCAGTTTCTATTGCAGACAAGTCAGTTGTGTTTAGCTTTTCACCATCATGAAAATGATAAATATATTTCCGAACGTGGTGTGTCGAGGATATAATGGTTTCATCACGACTGCTGCCACCGCGTCCACTGCTTCCACCGGTGGATATCTTTCGTGTGAGTGGGATAACTCCAACAGTTTTCACAATTGGAATTTGATACTCTGTGTACCTGTTTGGGTCCCCAAGAGGATGATCTGTTCAAATTTCACGATTATCAGATTTATGGTTTCCCCCACCAGGTGGCGCTTTATGAAAAATCAGATTTTTGGCTACACTGACCTCAAATCAAGTCCAAATAAAAGGTCATGACTTCAGGATGCATCCTGTCCTGATGCCATCATGGGCTGGTTGAATGTTTCCTCACCATGTGAAGCTTTGTGACTGAACATGTGCGGCTTTATATTATTTTATTGTGTCTATTTGAGGATTGGGGGCATTCAGGGATCTACTCCTAGCTGTCACTTCCGATAGGCCTTGTTCTAAAGAAAACTATTAAAGATACTAATAAGTAAAGGAAATGTTTAGAAAATGAATTTAAGAGGATAAAACTTGAATTGTTTAATCAGTAACTGTTTGCTAGAAAAGGCTTGACCCACCTTTTGAACTCAGCAAATACAAATGCACTCAGTACCACACCAACTCAAGAGAAGTAAATATTGCAATTGTCACTCAAGCCAACAGGCCTTCTGGTAAAGGGGTGGAGAGTTCCCAGCCTGGAACAAAACATCCCCAGCTTATACCAACAGAACAGGTTGCTTTGTTAGCTCTATGTTACTGAAATATTAGCACTGGACTTTCAACAGAGAGCAGATTAACTGGTAGAGAATTGTACAAGCACCACACGTGAGAAAACCATCAGAAATGAAACTCCCTCATTTTATCGTTTAACAAGCTAGATGGTGGATTTCACTCAAGAGGTTTGGTGAACGGCTTCCATGAGACCGTTTCGACCCACTGACAACAAAAACAAATCTGTCCAGGCTGCACTCATGTAATGACCGAGGAGCTCAGATAACACCTCACCTTGCTTTTTTATCTGTTTCCAACTATCCACCTCTCCATGTCAACAAAACACGGTACACAAAGCCTGAGAGCTGCTATTCCCTGACCCTCTAGAGAAGCTCTTTTACGTTTAATGGAGCATTTTCAGTCAGAGCACAATAAGACCGGAGGAAAGCAGCAAACAAAATTATGTCAGTACAAGTCAATGCAAACTAAGAGGATGGGTTACACCTTTAGGAGAAGATCTGCACCTGGAAATAACGTTTTTTGGGCAGCACAGAAAGAGTAGACTAACGTTTTCATCAACATCACAGCTTCTACATTTTTCTTAAACCTTGCTGCCACTCAAAGGAAGATTTGAGACTTAATGTTATCCCAGGTGTCACAGCTATATTAAGAAACTAGGATGCTTATTTTTGAGTAATAATATTCTGCAGCTTCACTTGCCCTGAAATACTGGCAGGAATAATCAGTTCATGTAACAATAAATATGCATGGTATGTTTCTAAAGCCTGCGATAGACAGGCAACCTGTCCAGGGTGGTCCCCACGTCTCGCCCAGTGACTGCTGGGATAGACTCCAGCTACCCGCGACCCTTTACTGGAATAAGCGGACAAGATAATGGAAAAAGGAAGAATGTGTCTAAACACACTTTCATACATACAGCCCTGAATTTTTCAGATATCATCTGGAGGGATAGATGTGTGAGGATACATATGTTTGCAACATTGAATTTAAACATAATAGATCATTTAATCATTAACTTTCAATAAATGTAAATAAAAAGCAGAAAGTAGTCAAGTGAGCCAACATGGGAAGACAGTGGGGACTCATCTCAGTGTGTTTGTGTGCAGATAACATTGCCGTTACACAGTTTTTAAATTTTTTTTATAAATATGTTTTTTAACTTTTTAACAGATATACATGTAGTAGAGATATGTGTAGATACAGATATATGTAGTAGTGACAACTGCACAAAAACAATTATCATTACAGATGAAAAGCATCCTAAACATACTGCAAACAAACCATTTCCATCTCTGCAGCCTGCTGTTTGTATCGTGTCTTTCCTTCTTTCCTGTTCTGAAATGCAAATCTGGAGTACTTCCAGTCAGGAAAACACAAAAGTCTTTATCTGTAAAGTGGCTGTGAAAAAAACTCCACACATGAACAACTGTGAAATTTCAGCTTACAATTTTCTCAATTTTTGCTCATGCTTTGCTTTTTCTCCGTTTGGATTTATTTTAGCTGCTTTTACGAGCAGTGGTTTAACCAATTTTTTCTCAGAGAAGCTCTAATAATCTACAATAAACATTGTGAGTAAAGACAGTAAAGCACACAGCAGCTAAAGAAGCAGATAACTTGAAGTTGGTGGAGATAAAACACACTAAACGGAGAGCTGTGATGCTGCTGACTGACTTTCAGAGTAAAGATAAAGAGATAACGGGGCAGCTCGTTGACGTTAAAATTTGCTTCTATCAAATCAGTGCAGCATTATCTAAATGACGCATCAGCATTTCTATAACCTTCATTGACTAACAAGGACAGATCCCTTACTGGTTATAACATCCAGTTTAAGCCTTTGCAATATAATTCATGGCTGAAATTCAGTTAAAACAAGCGTGCAGACTCTAACAACCCAAATGCAAGTAATCATCTGGCAGTCGGTGTAATTCATTGCCTTTGTGATTACATGCCAACACAGCGTGCAGTGTGTTGGCGGTGAAGGGTTTTGAACAGTGATGAGAGACCATGCGGCTCCATCAGCACATGCAAATTCAACCAGCGAGGAGGTACTTGTTGTTGGCTCCCAGGTGATAAGTTTCTCATCACCAACCCCTTCTTTCTAACCAGCCTTTTTAAAAACAGCCTCATATTTTCATTACAGCCCAGTAGGCAGAGGACAGGATAGAAGGGATTTTAAGCTCTCAGGCACTGCATGGTGATGTGGAATATCAAATTGGTTGTGTTATCTGTAAGAGCAGCCAGTGTCTGTCTGCACATCTGGGTGCTTGCACTCTGATGATAGTGAGAAAGTATACCTCAGTCCTCACTGGGGCTGGTGACTGCTCAAGTAGCTGTTAGTTCCCCATCTGTAATGCATTCTTTTAATACAGTCATAGTCATCACACAAGTTTAGTTTGTTAATATTTGGACACCATGGAGTCTGAAATGAAACTAGCAGGATTGCACTTTTTGTGCAATCCTGTTAGTTAATCCTGGTTAGTCGGATTTTCTGAAAGGTAACACACTAATTATTACACACACCACACCTCGCCTTTGTGTAACACCAGTAATACTAAGAATGCATTCCTCATTTGTCTTATGCAGACGAGGTACAACTGAATGTCGACATTAAGACAGCACAGGTTGCCTGATGAATAAAAGATAAGCTCGTCTCACTTCTCTGCTGGCAGTAAACCCATCAATATTACATCTGAAGGAGATTTTAAGGCAAGTAAGCTTTTAGAAGGCAACAGAAAGATCAACTCATACATGCAGAGCAAAAGCAGATATAATTATAGGTAAGTGAGAGAATTTTGCAATATGAGCTGGAACTGAAGTAAATGTCTGCTATCAGGGTGGGATGAATATAGATGATAAATAAGGAGAAATAAGTTTGCTCAAAGCAATGGGCTCATCTTAACAAGCAGCGGATGCTTTTAGAGTATTTTAAACTTAATTAATTTAACAATAAAAGGATAAAACATTCCACATTTCAGTAAAAAGCTGCAAAGAATCCCAGAAATAGAGATTCAGTATAAACACTTGGATCAACTGCATCTCCTCAAAGAACAAACTTATAATGGGAAGACTTGCAACGAGCATCACTACAACCATAAACAAAGGCAGTATGGCAGTAATGTCACAGCTACAACATGTAAACTATTTATTTCCCCTCTGATTTAAACATGCTGGAGCCTTTAAATACGTTTCTAGCATTAGTAATTACTAGAACAAGATCAACTTCTGAATATTTCTGGAAAACACTGACACATCCTGATGGCTTACTAATAAAAGCCCAGAGCTGAATGAGTGTCAGACCTGCAAACAGTGTTGACAGAATGTTGCATCAAGCCAAGACTGGAGTAACTTGAGTCTCACATTTACTCTTTTGGCTGATCATTTGGCTTCCACACAGCTAGTGTTGTAGTTTTTGTGATCACCTTAAGTTACTGGTACAATTAAGACCATCTGCAGTAATGTGATATGAGTGAAAACTAGAGCAACACATGCAAACTGATAATCTTTCCACACATTCAAAGGCTGTTGACCAACACAAATTTATTCCCTCGCCTACTGCTCAAAGCAGAGGAGGCAAAATAATTCAATACCCTCACACAGTTATGGCTTTCAGCAGCACTTGGCAGGCTGCTGCAGGTTCCTCAGGCCCCGTGGTGCCTCTGAGGGAGGGGAAGAGGGAGAAAAGAAGGGAGGCAAAGGGTGATAAGAGACACAGAGAAGGCAGCGCTGAGTAAATTTCGCTGAAGATTGCTCTGCTGTTTTCTGGCTCCTCTGTCATAGATCTCTCTCAGGCTTTCCTGAGAATCTCCATCAGCTCTACAGGCTGTTTTCGGGAGGGGTGGGCTAAATATTTTAATCACAGCAGGATCTAGACACTAGAGACATCTCAAGTGGATATGGATTATTTCAGCAGTGTAAAGCCAACGTCTCTCCTGTGCCCAGAGCCAAATGGAGCTCACAGATCTAGATGCAAAGGAATCTATTTTAATGAAAGTAGACTGTGGAGAAACGCAAACAGGTGCGTCTAGCAGCCTTAAGCTATAAACAACCAGCAAACGGTGCATCTTTTACACCTTTTATTCATCCAGCTATAAGCATTGTGTTCATAAACATTATTTAAAGTAGCTTCACTCTCTGTTTCTATAAGAAATACACTCATATCTTTGAGTCTATTTGGAGTTACTCTCAGATTTCCAAACTTCTCATCTACAGTATTCTCTGAAATTCAGTCGAAACACCCTGGAAAGTGTTTATTAAAGATCTTTTTCTCTAAGTCAAAGTCCCCGTGGAATCTACAGATATCTATCAAATGCTACATTTAAGGTCTTAAAAACCAGTCTAATATTTAACCATTTCCACTCTCACCACAGGGGAGCAGCTGTCCTAGATAGGAGAGGCGAAAACATTGTGAATAGAAAATAAACTGCGTTTTTAGGTGACAGCTCAACATTTAATACAGGAATAATTACAGGAAGTTAAAAAGATTCAAATAGCACGTGCACAGAGCTAGTTGAATCTGTCAGCGACATTAAAAGGAGCAGTGCGAAGCAAAATCAAAGTCAATGACAGAAAATATATCATTGAATATGGTCTCGACCAGCATTCAATTTATAAAAAGCTAAGGGAAGATGAGGTCATGACGTCGCCTGAAAATTTGAGCTCTGATATCTAATCTATTCAGCCATTTTCTAAACCAGTTCAGGTTGGTTCAAGGGGAAGCCATTATTTGGTTGGTGCATTTGAAGCCATTACTTTGCTCATCTTCACCACTAGATGTTATTCATTCTGTATACTGTACCTTTAAGAAAGGAGCATAATCAGGTGGTTTCCATCCTTTCATTTAAAGTGTTTTACTTATATGAAAAAGAGCGTATAAGTACATCACTGTTACATTAGACCAGAGTAGGATGCAAACTTTGAAATAAGATCTTGAAAATATCATTGATGCAATTCATGAAGCTGGGGGTTAAAAACGTTTAATGTCCTCTATATGGTTTCTTGCGAGTACTATACTAAGGCATTTTTCCTTTAAATTGCAATAGTTCTGTGATGTTCATGCTGTGTTTGGCTGCTATAAATACAAAAAGCCACAATCTCACCCACTAGAGGACTGTGGGAGCGGATGACACCAGTCAGAAATCTAGAAGGAGGAGGATTTAAAAAAGCAGTATTGTACAAATTTTTGAACTCCGGATCTTCCTGTTAGATGCATTTAACATTGTAATGAAAACATCCATGCTTTATGCAACTCAGGTTTCCAGGAGAAAAAAAAAAGAATCTCCAGTTTACCTAACATGCATTTTTTAAGAAAACCCAGAGTGTCCAGAGGGAACTGATGCATGTACAGGGAGTTACAAACTCCACACAGTCAGATTCTAACCAGGGAGGCAACACGTCAGCTTTGTAGCTAATCCTGTCAAAGTACATCACAAATATAGCTGGAAATAAGTTATATTTAATTTCTAGTCTACTCTTTAAAAGCAATTTCATGTTATAATAGAACAAGAGAGATTTAATCTAACAAAAAATGAGTTAAAACAATAAAATGTAACTCATGTTTGAACTCTTGAAGCAGCTCCGAGAACTTAAGGCGGATTTTCATTATCACCTCGTCCACTCTGCTCTACCGGCCGGGGAGCGCTCGACTCTGCTGGAATGCTTTTCCAGACGCTCCATTGTGGGAGGGGTTCCCCGGCGCATTCTTTCTAGAAAGTTACAGATGTTATCTGATAGCCATACGACACAACAAAACAACATGTACTCCGAGATTTAATGCATTGTCTAATTTGTATAATAATAATAAAAAAAACAACAAACAAATGTTTGCTGAGATACTTAAAGAAGAAGACAGAGACAAGATGGAAGGAGGTGAAGCAGCCTTTTACCTGCTGGCTAATAATGAGAAATAAACTCACGGCACAAATCAGGACACGATGTCGTCGTTGGACAGACAAGACGACCTGTAGAGGCAGTAATTATCATTACTGTGTACATCGCTGTGTAGTGACATCATTCACTGCAAGCCAATCATGGGACACCAACCTGCAGACCTCACGCTACCCGCACGGCATGACAGGCCTGGCCTCACAACGAAGTACGTCCAAAAAGCGTACCAGTACTGTCCGACAAATCCTAATGGAAACGCTCTGAGGCTGTGAACTGGTGTAAGGCCGGGTAGACTAGGTCCGTGTGGAAAGACGCTTTTAGCGTGCTTGCATTAGCATAGCGATGCTGAAATTTCCATCCCTCTCCTTCTGATGCAGCATATTCAGTCAGGAAAAATCTTAAAGTCCACTTACTCTGTAATGCTCGGCATGGGCACTAATGCACAAACTCATTCAGAGTAGGTTGAGTTTGTGTTTTCTGGGAACATCAGGTCACTGGATCTGTGTTATATATGTTAAATAAAATAATATAGTAATATCTGCTGAATGTCTCAGTCACATGTCAACCTTCTTCTCAAATTTGCCAAAGTCTGCTTTCATTCTCAAAATACAGATCCAGTAATGTCAAAGTCATCAAATATAGACTATTTTGTGAGCATATGGTTAGTTAAAAGCTTGCAGAAACAGCCTTAGTAGCCTGTGATGCTAAGGCAACTGGAATGCTGCTCCACTGCACAATGTCACACATGCATGAAAAACTGCATACACTGCTTTATTAAGAATGTTGTCTTTGTACACTTATTGCAACATTGTAATCTACTGCATCTAGCAGAAAAAGAGATGCCTCATGGCATGAGGTCTTACTTTCACCATATAACCCTTCATATTTGTGAAAAAATAATTGCGTGGCAGCGCTAAAAGCCCTTGCAATTACATTAACGACTGCAGTGTATACACAGTTAACTCAAGAGCCGGCTGTGTGGGCCGATATTTTCATTGGGAGGACCCCAGTTTGACTCAAACACGAGAATTACAGTAGGTAAATAAATGACTTGTTATAATTAATTACATGACAGCTGAAAATGCGGCAACCATGGAAACGGCTGCCAATGATGTGCGTGAAGTTATCGAGATGATCAGCAGTTGTGAAGAGAGAAGGAATGAGGTTGGCGTTAGTGGAGCAGAGTGCAGCGGAAGCTCTCCTCAACTTGGCCCACACAAGACACGGATAGAGACGGTGGAATTACTGTTTCCAAGCTCCACTGGAAATAATTTCCCACACTGGTGAAGGGTTTTTCCCCCAAAAAAGGATCCTTCAAGATAGTTTTTAAAATCTTTGCCAGATTCTCAGGAATAGCTTCAGTGAATGGTTGAAGTATTTGTACATGTTAATGTAGAACAGTTAAATGCAAACTTCACACTAAGACATTGGTGCATTTACAAGCAATTATTAAAGTTTAACCAAGAGGCAGTCATACACCTCATTAACTATATATAAATATAAAACTTTCTGTGAGGAAACGTCTTGATGCATATTGTATGTAGCAACAAAGTTATATATATTTTTAAATTTACGCATTTTTATTTGAAATTCATCAGATTATCCATCAATCCATCGCTTCTGTCAGTGGATCATGTGGGAAAGTTCTGATGCTTTGCCCAGCAGACAGATCAATGGTGTCTTTATTTTTAGGAACAAGTGTGCTGGAAAGAAACAACCTAGAAAAAAATGGAGCAGGAAATGACACTAACTTGCCAGCTGTACCGCTCTCCTGACAGACTGGAGCTTTTTTACCTCTGCTCCACTTTGTAAAATCTCTGTGCGAACAGGCAACAAACAGCAGTGGTATGGCCCCGAGGGGCAAAAATAGCTGAGAACAAAATGTGAATTCATCCACAGCTGACAAAAACACTGTGTTGTGTCACATGTCTCACCGACATGCCTACTTGTTGTGCTTCCTCTTGCTTTTAGGGACAGAGAATTCATTCAAAGAAGAGGAATTTGCATCAATGGCATGTAAACAATGTCCTAACCTTATCTCAGTTTCTTCACATGAAAGGCCTGGGGAAGTGTTTCTGCTGTCTGCAAACAGCTGCACTGAGATAAAGCTGCACAAAACAGAAATTACTGTAAAATGACATCATAACAACAAAATTCTGTTTATTTTCTGACTTTAATAGACTAGTTCAGGCATTAACACTACAAAGATTTCTGTACTTAGTTACTTTAAATTTGCAAAGCTATTAGAATTTCCATTAGCCTGTCCACATGCAGCATGGGGATGTTGTAACACTATATCTGACTGGAATCACATATATTCTGCATGAACCATTTTGCCATTTTGCTCTTGATTTTTGTGCAATAAACTTGCTCTCTTGAACTTTTTAAAACTATCATTTAGGGTTACTCTGGTCCTTTTCATGTGCAAACTCCGGTCCTTTTCATGTGCAAACTCTGGTCCTTTTTATGTGCAAACTAGCTGGTTTTACGAGAATTCTGTAAAGTTGCAGTAAAACCAGGCAGCAATCTCTGGCTGCCGATGGTGAAGCTAATGCGGAAATAAAAAAACTTGCAGTTCACCCCTCACCGCTAGATGACTGGCTGCAATAGAGAGAAATTTCCATAGACTCCCGTGAAATGTCTGATTTCACAGCTGAAATAAACATGTTCTCTTTGGGGGGGTTAGGGTGCATTTTTTTCTAACGCTTCGGTTTCGATGTTATTTTGATCTTAAATTTAGAGGCGTGTCCTTTTGACTGATGTGTGTTAGAGCGCCATCACTGGTTACAGCTGCGTACTTCCTGCTGGCTCCACTGTGACGGAGCCCTCTCAGCTCTACCTTTTCATCCATTTTGGGATTTTCCGATAATGACGAAACACCAAGATGGCGACGGTAGGACTCACCTATTGGCTTCAAATCCGCTTTTCAGAAACCTCTGGGTCGCGTAATGGTATTCTCAGTCCAGTATTTATACAGTCAGTGAGTGAAACTCATAATGTGAACTGTTGAGTGTGTTGTCAGCATCAGTTAATGGTAATAACTTAATACTACACAGGTGGAGCATATGCATGAGAGATACCCTGTTAATGCTCCCTCCTAGGTGCAAAGCGAGATGGAATTGGACTGAATTGTCAGAAATAAATTCATTTATTCATTCCACATTAATGTTTTAAATGTTTTGAAAAATCAAAAAAGAAGATCTAAAGGTCTTGTGCTACATGATTGCAGTGGTAGTGTTAAGATTATAATCATGTCTACGCTAATGTTCTTGTCACAGCTCCTGTTGATGCGTGTCTGTGTACAATAAAGTTTCACTTCTACTTCGGGGAGTCTAAAAGATATCTGACCTGAGCACTGCTCTCGGTTGTGTTGGTTCCTGTCTGCTGCTGTCCCTGCATCTTTGCTGCTTTTTATGAAAGGAAAACTAAAGGTGGACAAAGATTTGCTTCAAGATGAAGTGAAACTGCAGTAAGATTCTCCAGTGCAGCTGTTGTAAATGTATTTTAATTTCACAACTGGGCTTCATTTATTTAATCTTCAAGCAATCCGTATTTTTTTAATGTCAAGCATGATCTTCAGTTGGTGTAGTTTTATTTGCTTTATTAAAAGAATGCATGTATGTCCTAATGCGCTTGATAAAAGCCTCTCTGCCTCGGCTGAGAGCAACGCAAACAAATAGCCAATCAGTAAGGTATTTGATGACTGCATATGGACATGACCAGTCAGAGCCCAACAGTCTCTACAACAGAGATAGTTACCATTCTAGTTAACATTGTCAACGGCTGTTTCTTGTCATTCCAGTCCTGCCATGCACACCCTTCCTAAAATATGTCCTAAAATATTTCTATTGGCTTCTAATAAAAAAACAACAACAAACTATGTGACACATAAGGTTAGTGATCCATCTGGAATATCTTGTCTGGAATAGCTTAAAAATGTTGTCCTAAAATTATCCTACAATAGTCAAGTCACACATGCAAATGTTGCCTTATAAGACCTTATAAGAACATGCAAGGCATTTTTAACCTTGCATTATAACTTTTATTCCTACTGAGGAAACAAAGGTTACCAACTGTAACTAGTTGTTGCATTGCAAAGGCTTTTGCATCACATTGATACCAGATATGCATCGTGCATTTAGGCAGCATTCTAGTTTGAACATTAGTAAACGCTGTGCTATGCATATTCCTTTCTGAATTAGGTGAGGTGATGTTTTACTGTCTTAACAGTCTAGCATAGTCTCAAAATTCAAGCTTTAGTCCCACTGTTTAAATGCAGATTGGCATTTAATACAATGGGCTGTTTTATGCACCTGCGTACAGTGATGTGATGTTGATGGTTTAAAATAACTGTTTTACTCTAAATGTCAAACGAAGCATAACCTCTTGTAAAAATACACTCTTGCATCCACTGTTACTTCTGCAAACCACACTAAAGCTCCATACTGTATCTGAGTACAGCAACATTAAAGACAAATGAGCATCATACCTCTGCTGGAGCCTGGTTACAGAGTTATAATTAGATACCGTAGAGTGCATTGTGAACTTGTTGCATGCAGCTATGCATTTGTAATATGAGAAAACAAGAAGGTAATGATAGTCATTCTGCCTGTGAAAAAGCTGGGTATAACTTGCAGAGGCTGTAAACTGGCAAAGAAACTGACATCCAATACAAAAAAAGAATCTTGTCTCCAGAGAAAGCAAACAGTACAGATCTCAGAGCTATTCACTATTCACTGCCGCATTATCAAATTCCTCAACTTGATATGTGAGTCAGGTGTCACCCACTCCATTGGTTTTCTACAGATACTTGTTGCACACCTCTGCTTCCACTTGCCTCAAGTGAACTCTGATAAGTCCTGAGAGGAAGCTTTCATGCATTGCTTCACCACCTCCACTCATTTAAGTAGCACTTAAAAGATTATGCATGTAGTTTATGCAACACTTGCATAATATGAGTCTGTAGGGACATCAGGGATTCATATTGTTACAAGTAATATAACAGAAGGTGTGAAATCAGACATATTGCATAGTCATTTGGAATTCCAATGATTACCAATGAAGAACTCGCTGTCAGCTTTTGATTTTTACTATATGTTCTAAAGATGAGCATAAAAAGTTTTTGTCATGCGCAGGTGTGTCTGCATCCTACTGCTCCTGCTGAAGTGGAGGCAGTTTTCCCCAGACGCCAGTGAGCGCCACATGGGCTGATTCCTTCTGACCTTGCGCTCTCTAACCTTTGAAATGCAGCCAAGCATGCAGAGTAAACAGAAGGGAGGATAAACAACTTAGCTGGCTGATGGGATTTTAGAGCAGCGTGGTGTCCCAGTCGGGAAGCTGAGAGTACAGACTTATGCCGGTGATTCCCATGGCGCTCTAAACGAGAAGCTGTCCGCTGCTGTGCAGCAGTGTGCACAATGGACGCATTAGGATGATGCAAAAATCGCAGGTATGCGGCTCCGGTAGAGGTAAAGCTGTGAGAAATACTGACATATTTTAACGACTTGCAATTAAATTTCATCATTTTTTAATGTCCCGTATTAAATTATACTGTATGTACTAGCAAAAAAAATTATTGTCTGCTAAATGATCTAGCAAAATGTGTTCAATTTTTGCCAAATCATTAAAAAGTAAATCATTCTTACTGATCTTAATCTGACATTTAAATGTTAAACAATGTTTCTTTAATGAAAAACGGACTAAAAAGTGACATATTCTGTATGTTGAGGTGTATTATTTTTAAAGCACCTTAAAAGAAACATGAATTCCTATTAGTCTATTTTTAGAAATGAATAATAACCAAGGAGATAAAAGGAGTTTTTCATTGCAGGAAAAAGGTAAACATTAACAACTCCAGGTTATTTTCTAAAGCACATGGAAGAAATTATAACTATAAATAAATTATTATTATTATTATTATTATTATTATTATTAATAATAATAATAATAATAGCTATTATTACCTTTGCTTAGACTAAAGCAAAAAAAAAAAAAAAAAAAAAAAAAAAAAAACAAAAAACAATGAAAAAAACACACCCACGACA
>JBAMHX010000025.1:18479232-18498477 GCA_037177515.1 Pseudomugil tenellus | reverse complement strand
ATATACACACGACTGTATTATTTACCTTTTAACAGAATGTTAATTCCCCCCAAAAGGTTTGTGTTAAAGACATATTTTTGAATGACATAATGACTCATATTTATTACGATAGGCGTGGGTTATATTAAAGAATAAACAATTTTTTTTTAACAACAAATAGTTTTGCTATAAAAATTTGTTCAAACAGAACAGATGGTTTATTTGGAATATTGAGATATAATATTATTATCAGATGTACATAAGTTTTTTTTAATAACTTGCCACTTAACTTAATAAAGACATTTAAAACCCCTTAAAGCCTAATGTATCATATTTGACACATACAGTTTCTAAAACATGCATTATTTGTGATAGAAACTTTCCTCAAAACCCAGTTGTACACCATTATGATACAAATATACCAAAAAAAAGATTTTTTTTATTCCACCTTTTAACAAAACCTGTAAAGACATTTTTTTTTTAAATGTGACTTTTCTCTCCAGTTTTTAGGTCAGACGTTAACGGGATTTAATAATTGATAAACTACAATGTTATCATTGTGATGGACCTGCTGCTGCTTTCATTTGTTTGTCAAATAAGACTGATCTGATATAAATCTTTATCAATCCTGGAGAAAAGAGGGAGATATATTTACTGGGGCTTGCAGAGTTTGAGGAAATCTACAGCTGCATTCTTCATTATTAATTGTGTTGCTGTGTGTTTTTAAAGCAACTTTGTGGATCTGTGTTATGTAGCTTTATCTCTGTTCTGTCTGCAGAACAAATCCTGATAATAGAGAAATGCAAACAGTAGCAGTGGTACCAGAGTCCTCAACACAAATCCAACACACTGCAACTCTTTTTCCATTTAAAAAATATCTGGTGTTTAAAATGTTATGTAACAACAGTTTAAGAAGTGGAAGCTCCTTTTTGTAAAAGGGTTCATGCTGGTTTCTCTTGCACAGCAGATTCCAGTGGAAACGGTGCAAACGGTGACACTGCAGCACAGCAGAGGCCCACGATGGAAGGGGGAAACAATGTGCTGAAGGAAAAATCTAATCCCCACATCTGCGCAGTGACAATTAAACAACCCCAAAAGCATAGAGTTTCAGCTGTGCTCAGTTCAAAATGGAAATAACTGTGATGTAGCTACTACTGGTTGCCGCCTCAAGCCCTGACATGCAAAGCTCTGTGTTGGGTTTGGGGAGCAAAGAGCAACCTGATCTACTGGAAAACTGTTTCCAAGAACAGAAACAATGCAGCAAAATGCAACTTTTGACCCGTGACATTACTTTAAACGGTGATGTAATTATTTCTGGTCACAACCTGAAAAATAATTAAATTGGATGTGAATTAGATATTGAGGAATCTGAAGCTTTCTGCAACCGACTCACCTGCATTGTAAAAGCGATCCAGCACTGTGGTTTCCCCAAAGTCCAGTTTACCAAAGTTCACGGTGTCCAGTTTGCTGCCCACCGTGTCGCAGGCGTCTTTCAGGCACTGGAGGGCCATGTTCTCTGCGTTATTCTGCGGGCTCGCCTCGCCATTCATTACATAAGCCACCGTTACCGGCCTGCTTTTACTGGACTTACTGGTGGACAGCAAGCCCCCGCCGTCCATCGGGCAGCTCCCGGGTGTCGGGCTGAGCTCGCCGCCTCCAAGCAGGGGATCCTGCCAGAAAGTTCCGGCTGCGGGAATTCCACTACCTCCGATGCTGCTGTTGGAATGTTCCCCACTGAAGGTCTCCCTGCCGGGATTGGTACCAAAGGAAGGTACCGGTAGAGATATCCCGTCCTGTTCTTGACTCATCTTGTTCTAAGTTCTGCTCGCTCTATTAAAGTGTGGATGTTAATGAGCGGCTTCTCCAGCTGTCCCCCATGGAGAGCCAGCGTTACGCACGGCTGCTGCTCATGAAAGCCTCTGCACAGACACAACATGCAAGCTTGTCCCGTTTCCACGCAGGTAAACAGTTTGCTAGATGCGACTCCACATCACGCCGCATATTTCTTTAGAAAAGCACCCGATGACGCGGATGGCCACCGGAGACTGTCGCACCAAAGTCACGACAGTGTTCCGATAGGAAAACACGGGAAGAGAAGCCACCAAATCCTTGCATTCCGCCTCAGCACGATGTTTCCGCCCCCCCTCCGCACTTCTCAAAGTTGAGCAAAACAGATACTGTGAGAACAGCAACACCCACAGGAATCGCAAGTGTCACTCGGAAGCGCAGTTAAAGCCGCGCATCGGCGCATCGGCTGGTGTCTGACAGACAGAAGGTCCACCGCGCAGCCTGCGTGGTGTCTCTCATGTGCAGGCACACCCTGCCCTGCTGCTGTTATCTCCCGTGTCCACACTCACGCACTGGGCGGAGAGAACAGTAGGAGGTTGGTGGAGCTGGGCGGAGACACCACGACCATATGTGGACTTGTGCAGCACGACAAGGAGAAAAGAAAGAAAGAAAGAAAGAAAGAAAAAAAAAAAAAAGCTAATAGTGACGTCACCTCTAATGGACCGTGCGTATAGCTAGTTAATAAAAACTAATAATTCTGTGCAGGTTATCTACAGGCGCAATACTTACATGGAAAGTCCTCATTTCTGTGGATAATTATCTCCATACCTTCCCTCACAGAGCCCCCCCAAAAGAAAGAAAAGTTGCTAGTTAGTCCGCAGTAGCTGCTATCCAGTCTGCACAGACATGATTAGTTATTTGCTTAAACAAATATCAGTTTTCACTTCACAAAGAATGATGCAATAATGTAATATAAAAGCTATTTGCAAAAGTGTTTGTGCAACCATATCGCTCCATTTTCTTCCTGTCTCACGAGGACATCTTGTGGACTAGATGGGATATTACAAACATAATGCACGTGCATAATAAAGCTACTTTTAATAAACAGAAACACTATATCCACAAGGTACAGCAGATTTGATTGTTTTTTTTTAGAAAGAAAGTAAATTAATCTATCAGGAATTGAGGATTCATCCCACATAATAAATAATCAAAAGTACTTACAAGCCGCCAATTCAGGGTTGCAATAACCAGGTTTCTGCATGAAGAGACATTTGATGTTAATGACAATAACAGAAGCACCCCTTGTAATTTACAACAATCAGAGACAGATACAAAAAGAGTATAGACACCCAAAGATATCCAAGTTATCATGAAGCATTAAAGAAAACAAATATATAGGTGGATACAATAATAAATCACAAATAGATAAATGGACAATTACAAAATTAACAATAAATAATAATAATAACAATAATAATAATAACAAAATTATCAAAAGACAAAAACTAAACTAATGTGGTGCATAATAAACAAACATGGTGAACTAGTGAAAAGAATGACAAGGAAGGAGAAAGCAAGGAAAAGAGACAAAATGAATACTAAGAGATGGAAAACATACAGAGATGAACACATAAACATCACTGAAGACAAAACAGAAACAACTATAGAAACAGGAACAACAAAGAAGCCAAACCACATGAACGTTACCACCACACAGATGTGCCAACACAGACGAGCAACCAAAATGAGCCATTAAGGGTTGCTGTGTTGTTTCATTTGGGTGTTTTGCACCGATGTCGGAAAGAAGAGCAACTTTTACAGGTTTCTCTTCAGGAGCATTTTGTACAAGCCATCCATATATTTTAGTGAGTTCAGTTATACTTTTATCTTCAGAAAAAAAACCCATTTTGATAATAAGAAAAGTTGAGATTTTAGCCACAATGATTAAAAATGTTTTTAGTTATTAATTATTTCTCATTTTTGACACCGTGTCCTCAGGTAGACGGGTCACCTGAGCATGTTCACGTTTCTGTGAGCAGTTTTCACTACAGTCTGCATGTTGACACAGACACTAAGCTTTAGGTTTATTCACTAACAGTCATTATACTTATTTGTGTGTGCTTTACATTTGAGTTCATATATATAATTATAGGGTTTTTTCTTTTTCATTTATTTTTTGCATGTATTTGTTTACATATTTTGCTCATTCATCCCTGGTGCTCCTTTGTCATTTTTGTTTATTTTCAGATGCGGTGGACGGTATAGTGTGTTTGGTCAGATTGCAGCGGTTCCCATTTTGTGCTCTATTTGCTTTCTTTTTTCGTTTCTGCTGTTTTTCTGTTATTTTTCTCTCTTCTCCGGTCGCGTCCAGCATGACGTGTAAATTCTAATAAATATTTAGTTAAAATGAATAAAGAATTCAAACTATTAAGAGGATCTTTGTATACAGATATATACATAAAGCTCCTTTTGACAAAGTAAATTTGCTCAGCAACAACACATCAGCCAGACCATCATTCTGCGTTAATGCTGGACAAGGAAAAAAAAAGTAGAATGCGTTTGGAGGCCGAAAAAGATGAAGAATGTGGAAGAATGCAACAAAGCGGGTACAATAACATGTTTAAGCTTTTTTTTTTTTTCAGAAATCCTTTACAAACAGGCAGAAGCAGGTTTGTTGCTGAAGTGTAGCTGCTTTTCTGTTTAGGAAGCTTCCTAACTGTTTGAAATGACATAGTAAGAGCTGTTTAGATTCTACAGCGCCTGAGAATAAGTATTTCAATTATCTCCTGAATTTTTTTTTTATCAAAGAACAAAAATCATTGCAGTAATTACACCAATCAAGGCAATATTGTTATTGTCCAGTTTACCTAACTGGGATTTATGTCGACATGAAGACAAAAGAGTTAATATGATGACATGTTCTACTTTGTCCCTTTCTCTGAATTAGCAACATTAACAATATAATAATAATTTACATTTTTTTGCTGAACTTAATGTTTTTACATAACAGTGGTCTCAAAGAGGCAATACATGAAGAACCAACATGTACAGAACTTTTGAATTCCTTAATCTGTTCCAGTTATCACACATTTCTTTGACTCCTTAAATGTTTCTCTAAACCAGACGATCCTCCTTGCCTTCTTAAAATCTACCAACATTTCTAAAAAAGTCATGATTATGATTAGTCAACATGAAATGGTGCGAAAAAGTAGCCAGTTAAATATCACCTTATCACAACTGGAACAGGATCCTGGCATCAGAAAGCTTCTCATTTTCAACTCAGTCAGTGCTTTACAAGCTACGTCATGAGGTGGGGCTCATTAGGATTCATGTGTCATGCTATGGAGACAAACTGGAACTTGCTTTGTAAAAGCACATAAATGACAGCCTTTATGTGAATGTTGGCAAAATAAGATGTAACTATAGTTTGTAGGATCTCCCAACAATTCACCCACTACTTCATAACTCTAGGCTCCCTATAAAGTCAGTCTGCAGCCTCAGACCGCTCATTTGACTGAACAAATGTCGTTTCTCCTCTTCCTGTTTCCACTTTTTACCAGCAGCATGAAAGCACTGAGAACTAATCACTTATTTTTCTGCTATAATCCATCAAATGACAATGAATTGTGAAGGCTAAAGAGTAGATTATTGAACGATCAGTCTTTACTTTTTCAGACATTCATTGAAGTCGGTGTGTGGACAAAAATCTTACCCACTGCTCCCACACAGTCTTTGCTCTTCCTCCTTACCTGCTGAAGTTCTGCAGCATGTGTGCTGACATTGAAATACTTCAAAACATCAGTTAGCATACTGCCACCTCCACCGGGGTGCACGGTGGGGTAATGGTTAGAACTGTGGCCTGCGGTCTCTTTTCTGGTTTGAACCTCGGTTGGGGGGAGGGCCGAGCAGTGGCCTTTCTTTGTGCAGCTTGCATGTTCTCCTTGTGTATGCGAGGCTTCCTCCTGCACCCAAAGACATGCATGTTATGACTGTAGAATAGAGGAAAATGGGCGTTTTCATATTTACTTGAACCCAAACGCTGCACTATATTCTGTATTTTATCCATGTTTAAGAAAACACAAACACACACTTGTATATATTTTTTTTCTACCCTTTTCATTCTATTTATTCATTATATTCATAAACTGTCATGTAGACCTCATCCAAGTTCCAGTTGAATGGTTTCTTTGCCACTAGATGTCCCCATCTCACCATTCCTCAATTTTTACTCAACAGTCTCCAGTTTCCAGCTCAAAAACTGCCAAACCAAACACAACCACCAGGCTGTGTTATTTCTTTAAACACATCTGTCTGGTCTTCATCTTTTAGCTTTGGGCAAATCACAGATCACAGCAACCAATTATAAATCCCTGTATGTCTCATTCACACTAAAATCAAGTTAGGTTACATTAACTTAAATGACACCCTTGTATACAATGTAAAAGTATTTGTCATCCATTTATTTCTTGGTGTCAGTTTTTTTTCTCATTTTCTGAACAATTAAAGCACGCAAGTCAATACATCATAAAGCTGTTTCTGTGTAAATGTAAACTATAGAAAAAAAACATGCTGACAGATTAAATTGAGCTTGTTTGAACAGAAAAATGGAAACAACAATAAAAAAAAGAAGCTTCACACAAAAGGTTCCCATGCCTCTTCCAGTCAGCACTGCCGGACACATCTGGCAAACAGAGCAGTGTCCTGCAGACGGGCCTCAGGCAGTCAATTTATCCCAAAGCTGTGACCCAGAGCATCTTAAACTTGTGAAGATAAAGAAATTAAAAATAACTGAATAGTTGTGTCCAAACTGTACACTGTACAGAAACTGTACTGTGATGTACAGTAAAAATTACAGACTCGCTGTGCAACTTTCACCCATGAGGACATGTAAGAATAATCCCTTGTAAGTGATAAAACTATAATTTAAATCCAAAGTATTACTATACAGTATTTAATCACATGCTGCATAAATTTGGTTGAAAATACTGTAATATTTCCGTCATTAACAGCTGATAGTATGAAGAAAATTACTTTTAAGTAACCAGATGCTGAGATGGAAACTTTGGGAACACTTTGCATTTGAAAAATGTGACATGCATGCAGGGATTTAATGTGTAAACATGACCGAAATAAGTCAGAATTCGGAAAGTTCACCTTTGTTCTTCTTCTAATTTATTTAAGTAGTCTCGAGGAATAGTTCTCCAGACTTCTTGGAGGACATCTAAAGGACGTTAGCAGCCCTTTGTTTTGTGTTCTGTCACGATGATCCCACGGTGCTTCAGCTGAGTCTGGAGCTCTGAGGAGGATTCATCACTCCGCAACACCTGTTGCTGCCAGCTTTAAGTGTAGTTCCTTGGCACATCTCAGCCTTCTCTGTCTTTGCTGCTTATACTCTTGAAGAACAATAGAAGTGAACAATAGATGAATCATCTGAAGGTCCAGATGCATTTCTAAGGCTTTGTTGGGTCTTTGCTAGATTTGTTTATTTATTCATTTATTTATCAGTACATTTCTTAAAGGTAAACTTGCAGATACTTCTAATTTTCATATTTTTGTTGACTTGGCACTTCATCTTTACATTTGGTTTCTCTTTTGTTTTTTCTGTTCTTGCTAATAGCTCTTTGGGAATCAACTAATTGCTAAACAATTCAGCGTGGAAAATACTATTTCCTGTCTGTCAAAATGCACCATCTTTGATGATGATACATAAAAGTGTGTTTATGTGAAAAGCTGCTAGTATAAAAAAGCAGAAAGATGCTATTCAAGGTAGTTCCTAGTTGTCTGTTATGTCTTGATAAAGTGCAGGTTCACCCACCCATGTGAGTGAAAAGTGACTTAAACAACAGATGAGAGCTCTTTTAAAAACAGAAATGGCTTTTAAACTTTATAATCGCTGAAAACTACAGTACTGCGCAATACCTCTGAAGATTAGTACACATCATCAATATTTAATCAGAATTTTTTTTACAGTTTCCCCTTTATGTCAGTTTTTAATGACACAATACCGTTTTACAATCACTTTCCATAGTAACACAATTAGCATATAGAGGTCAAATGGGGGGAGGGGAGACCTTCAATTTCTCATCACTTGGCTTGTGTTTGAGTCCATCCATGAAACTGTTGTCTTTAATATGTTAATGTTTTATATGTTCTTTATCGTCTTAATTTAAAATAGAGAGGAGGTGCTTGTTGGAGATGGTCGAAGTTCACGATTTGACTTGTGGTTCTTTTTGGAAAAAATTATAACCAGTGTTTTCCACATTTAAGTGGCATCAAAACCTTGCACATCTAAAAGTGACACTCAGGGGTAACCAAGCTGCAGCAGGATGTGTTGGAAGTGACAACTTGTTGGTCAGTACAAGACTCAGAAAATAAAGTGCCTAACTGTACCTTTAGGGTTAGAAAGGATGGTGAAAAGGGTGGTACTCTCTAAGCTACTGCTGATGTACCCTCAAGAATGCAGCTTGCACCTTTTATAAAGACCAAACCGGCCACACCTACAGGTAAAGTTTGGGTCTCTAAAAGATACAAACTGCGCTGTTGAGGGTACAACAGCAGTACTTTCCTGGGTCTATTCAGATGTGCATTAGATGTAAAGCTTGGTGTAAAATTCACTTTTCTTTCTTAATCATGACCTCATTTGGCATTTGTGTTGTGTTATTTTGTGTGACCAAAATGCACACAATGGCCTTTCCTGTAACGTCGAGTTAAATTTGCAATTGCTAAGTAGCAGCTAATCGTGTTGAACCCAGTTTCCCAAAGGGAAAGACATGTTGGTTCTTTATTTTCTTCTGATGGCATGCAGTGTCTAATTAAGTGAACACATGCATAAATCACAGCAGAAATTGAAACAAACAACAAACAGTGTGGAGTAATGTGCAAAGTTTGAATAGGTTGGAATATAGATAACCGCTGATAGGGTGTCTGTGCTGCACTCTGCAAATAAAGCTTTCTATTCTGCTCTGCCACAGACCATGAAATAGTCACTCAGCTCTGAAATGGAGAGAATCACTCACACAGAGAAACAGCAAGAAGTTCAGTTAGTTCTGCAGTGCAGGTAGGAGATAGATACTTGGAGGCATGGGCTTATTGCAGCCCTCCATAGATATCTGCCAAAGTCTACACAAACATTAGAGGGGAAACGGGGAAACAAAATTACAGAAATCTGCTAAGTTTGACAAATGGTGGGCCCAGCTTTGCCACTAGCTATTAGCCTGCAATGATTAATAAGTGAGAAAATAATTGCACTTCATTGAGATTGATGACGCCCCATTTAACCTCCCCACTCATCCTGGCTGCGCCACAGAGCAACAAGATGAGCCTCGGACACACTGCTGCTCTGCCGGCCTCATTGGCATCAAACACACACACTCATAGATACACACAGGGTCTGTAATGATCCTACGGGGCATTTTTTAAGAGCCTTGTGGCGCTCTTATCATAAGTTCATTGTTAGTAAGTGAAAAACAATGATCTCAGTTCTAGGAGGCCTCTGGGAAGCTTTCACTCCACCAATATAGAAACATTTAAGTCAAGCACCATGGGGAATTAATGACAGTGGAAGTCACCATTAACTCTTATGCTAACGAGTTTGTGAGTTTGGCCCTGTGTGTGTATGTGTGTCGGAGAATCTTCTCCATCATAGCCTCGCACGCTAAATCTGTTCGAATGTGATTTTCATGGGTAAAACGCAAACAAAACAGCAGAGATCAAGCGAGGCGTTAGGAGTGCCGTGGTCCCTTATCCTCTCAGTCTGCAAAGAGACATGGCCAAGGTTATTAAAGAAGGATGTAGCAGAGCAAGATGGCCGCTGTTGTGACCAGAGGCGGTGTGGAGAGATAAATGGTTGACCCAGCCTGGTGTCAGGTTAGGATTGATGCCACTATCAGCCCCACTGCTTTCCCAATGATTTTCTCAAATCTCTGATAGAGTGTGTTATCTAGTTACTGGCATGAGGGCAACGGCCTCCAGGCACAGAGAAGGTCAATCTATGAGGACAATCTTTGTTGGACTAAATGAGAAAAAAGACCTCACAAAAAAGAATAAAAAGCAGCTGCTAGGTCTCAGGGATAAGATAAGCCAAATTACTTCTCTTTAGTAGAAAAGGCCTTAGGCAAAACATCAAAAAAGAGGGAGTGGGGGGGAATTAACTGAGGCTGGTGTACTCTCCAACTTCAGTGTTGTAAATTTCACCTGGAACTTCCTTGGACTAATGTTGATTCAGTCAGCAGCATTTTGAGGAATGTGCTCGCCAAGTTTGCATTTGTCTGCTGTTTAATCTGCATTCACATAATAAATCTTTCAACAGGCAAAAAGATGAATTTTAGAATATATAATACCGGTCAGCATCGTAAACCCCCTTATAGACTATCAAGCTTGTCCATAATCTCACTTTATCATCTCTCCATTCCTTCGTCTTTTCAAATCTGGGGGGAAAGAGTTTGACTAATAGGTTGTAATTTACCAGCCGAGGTCTTGATCAATAATTCTGTGTCAATAATGATGGAGAGGTCTGCATGAGGGGGAATGATTCTACTCATTGTCTGAGGAAAAATGAAGGTGTGGACACCCCCTCAGGCTGCAGGTGGATGTCCACAGGTGCTCGCTAGGTATGATGCTTGAGCTGATGAGTGGAAAGACAACACACACACTCACACACATGTACGCATGGGCTTGCACAAGGTGGGAAAAAAAAAAAAAAACACCATTGTTTTTCCCATGATGTGCATCAAGTCAAAACAGTGAGACACACTTCCACTCATGCACACACACATGCATGTCTCTAATGGATGAGTTTTTCACCGTATTTTTGACATTCAGGCAACAGACCATCCTCAAGACGATTTCATTTTGAAAAAGTCCTCTGACAGAAATATTGATCAAACTGCGATAAATTGAAGGAACAATCTGGTTCTTTATGATGCAGAAAATTGCTAAAATGCTTCCAATGAAAGAAATAGTTCACCTCTTATCTGACATAAAACCACATAATACATGGTTTAAATTTAACTTTGTATAAAAAAGCCATGTTTTCAACAAAAAATATTTTCTAGAAATTAGAATATTAATATGAACTGTAGTCCTTTATATCAACTCACCACAAGCACAGTGATGCTCAGATTTAACATAAATGTAAAAGTCAGGATGGCTTTAATAAGACATTAGACACTACAAAGATGCTGTTTTGAGTTTATGACTAATAACCAAATATAAACTCTTGTAGCTACTTTCTATGTTTAACTTGCATCACATCATGAGCAGACTTTTGAGACTGTCAGCATTATCTTTTTTTCCCAACATAGCAGCATATAATTGCTACTTTTTGTCTTCTCTAAATATTTTAGATAAACTCACTGTGGTTGTAATAAGTCTTCTTTTTTTTACCTTTGAAATGTAAAAGTGTAAAACATAAAACCTAAACATAAGAGCTCTCATAGTTTGGTTTTGTGTGGGTTTTAGTTTGGTTCTAGAGTTTCCTGTTTTATTTTGATAGTGTTCCTGTTTCTCCACGTGGTTCTGTTCAGCTTCATGTTTTGTTCATTAGTTCACCTGTGTTGATTTAGTCATTGTTTCCACCTGTTTCTAGTTATGTTTTCAATGTATTTAAGTCACTTGGTAGTTCCTGTTCATTGCTGGTTCATTGTGATTGCTTTGCTTCATTTGGGGTAAGTAAGTCATGTTATGTTCCAGTCTCATTAAATAAACCTGTAAAAATAAATAAACCTGTATTCCTGCTGCCTCCTTGCCTGCATTTGCTCCACACCTTCCCTACCACCTGACATGGGTCTTAATGTTTTTTGCAACCTAAGTATAACACACAAGAGTTTTAAAAATGTTAATCTTTTTAGTTTTATCGTGAGACAGATTTTTTTTCTGCCTCTATTGTGTTGCAGATTTGGCTAATAATTAAAGTCACCACTTGTTCATTTTTATTTTACATCAAGCGTCCTATTTTGGTTATGATTTGTTTAAATTGTAATGTATTATGAAAGTAATCCTTTGTTGTGCTGCAACAGGCTGTCATTTGTTACATTTTGTTTGCTTTATTCATTCCTTGCATGTTTCTACAACCTGAGAAGAATGGGATGTCCAGATCCCGAGTTGTTCACACATCTGGTTTTTGTAGGAACGTATCTAATCTATGACAAATTTAAACATCAGTGGAAAGGAACTCCAGTTCAGAGATGCTTCATGTTCAGTAGGATGAAGGTCTGAGATAATTAGTAAGGATAAGTAGGATAAACTGGAGGAATGTGAGCTTTCAGATAAAAAAAATTAAAATAAAACTTAAAATTTTTTTTTGCATTAAGTTGTGAATGTTTAACAGATCTTGTTGGCTGTGGACATTGTGTAACCACCCTATTCCCAAAAAATGTAAACGCCAACCCCGCTGCAGTTTCTAGTTCCTGTTTTAGGTCCAATCTCATTTCTGCCCCTTAGCCCTAACCTTACATTTTGCATGTTCACGAGAAACGAAAGGTTATCCCAATTCTCTTTTGCAGTGAGACGAGGGGCTGTACACCCCTTCAAATGGACAAATTTCAGTTATACACTCAAAATGGATGGGTAGGAAGGAAACTCGCAAGTTTAAGCATTTTTGCACAAATAATTATATAACATTTATAAAGACTGCTGTGTCATGGTTTCTGTTTGTATTTTGGCGACAACGGCTATAGATCTTTTTATGTTTATAACTAACAATATTGTAAAGTAATGAAAAATTCTGCATACATGGCCTACTTGTTATCTGCAGGTTATAATTCCCATTTCTGATGAATCAAGTTTTTTTTTAATAAATCTTTTAATCTTGAGACGGCATAGTGCTGAAAATCAACTGAACACAAGCTTTGGCTCACAACAGTTTTAGCGACGCTAAATGATGATGACATAGTCATGAGACGGAACAAGTGACCCATTTCGAACGGTTGAAAAGTTAGCCCTATGCTTTAACCCTCATTTTCAAGGTGTAGACATGAGCTAAGGGCAGGGGGAAGGGGTAAAAACTGAGAAATGGAATTGGGCCTTAATCTCTGTCCAGATATGAAAGGGTTGTTTCTAAACTGGACTTTTTCTTTTCATTGAACAAGAAACCCATGGAAAAGAAGATTGTATTCTGCTTCCTTTCAAATAATAAACTGTAATAATAATGGCCAAACTGCAATGTAACCACAACACATGTGGTTTGAGTTTAAGTGCTGCCTTCATATAGCTCAGATCTCTTCTTGGAATTCATGAAGCCCAGCCAAAAACAATATAGATTTACTTAAAAAGAATATGAGGCAGCTTGAGAGGAACAATTTTTGGTGTTGTGAAGTTCCCCTTTGACCTGCCAGATCCCAGCTGGCTGCTCCTTGGTCGAGGTGAGCAGAGTTGTGTTTTCTGAGGAGACCTGAACAGTTTGAACATTGCGCTCTAAGTGGATTGGGTTCCTGTCAGAGTTGAGCGGCTGGACATTGATAAATTTCCTCCTGTGTGCGATCGATAACTCTCACCTTTCTGCCGAAGGCTCCGTCAGAGTGGGACGTCATAATTACTCTGTCAAACCGAATGCCTGTCTGTGTTAAGACTGACGACTCTGTGTGTGTGTGTGTATGTGTGTGTGTGTGTGTGTGTATGTCTGGATGATGTACAGTTGAACCAGTCAGCATGTGTGTGAAACAGTGTAAGGTAGTATGTTGATGTGCTATTGTGTGTTTGTGGAAATATGCATGGAGATTTATGGATTATGTTAGTACATGTGGGTTTAATAGAGTGTGTGTGTGTGTGTAGGCCCAGGTGATGCTTTGTTGACTGAGTTGGACTTGTGACTGACAGCCAGGCAGCCTGCCTCCTCCTTTCACCTCCCACGGCATTTTTTGATACCTGTCACACTGGCCAATCAGCGAAGTGATCTGACAGCTGTGGTGACACATATACACACACCCACGCTAACACTCATCGTCATAAACATTCATGGGCCACACACACACACACATCCAGTTTTAACCTTAAACATAGTTAGCTCCTGAGTGAAATTCAAAAATGATAAGAAAGAAGTTTTAAGTTACATTTCTCTTCATTGCATTTGAAAAACACTAAAGTATAACAGACGGCAGCAGCCATATTTACTCTGAGAATAGCAGCACCGATTAGCTCTAAAAACAAAACGGTAGGGATGATGGGCCCCTCACGCTGATCATGTTAACTGAATTAACATACGTGACGTTCCTGTCAGCTGGTTCCACATATGCGTAATCTGTCCAGATGTAATGATGATTTATTTATTTTGTTTCAGGGAATTGCAGCCATCTGCTCCATCAGACACTAATGCTTCCCTGCATGCAGCCTTCCTCCAGGTTGGTGCAGGTTCATGCAGAGAAGTATGTGTACTGCATATTGCTTGCATTTATATATTCACGTCACCTTATCAGTACGAGTTTGCATTACATATCTGTAAAGGACTGCAGCTGTTTGGAATATATGCCTGCGTATAAGCATCTGTTTATGTACAGTGCAAATTTTAAAGGTGTGTGTGTGTGTGTGTGTGTCACAACCGCTGTGTAGTGCTGCTGTCTGTGAAAGAGGCAGCCTGTGGAATTAAAAGTGAATGAAGCGAAGATGAGCGGGGCTCCTCATAACACCACCACAATAATAACAATAATAATAATAATCGTGGCAATAATAACCTCAGTGCTCATTTAGACATCAATACTAATCACTCTCATTTGGAGGACAATAATAATAATCAGGCTCATTTAGAGTGTCGATTCTCCACAGAGGCTTTCTCTGCCTTTGGGGTTGGTTGGTGCTTAACCTAATGATAATAGTCATGATTCATGGCTCACCTCTCCCTCCCTGCATGTAGCTTTCTCTCCACATGAACACACTGTGAGTGTGTGTGTGTGAGAGAGAGAGGCAGCACAACTGTGTGAATGTTTGTCTTCTTTGACATACTGACATGAACCAGCTTGTACTTCTGTTGTGCATTTTGTAAAGCAATAGACATTCTATTCTTTGTAAAAGTTACTATTAAAAATATTATTTTTTGTAATTTTAATAATCTTTCTAAAGAGAATACGACAACCCAGAAAAAGAGTCCAAATTAAGTAAAGTCTAAACAGTCATGTGGGTTAAAATAATCTTTTTGGTTAACTTCTATAAATTAAAGTAAACTTGGACCCAAAACTGATCATTGTAAATACTCATCTCTCTTAAAGTGATGGTTATACAAAGAGTAGTTGTGAGGGTTGCACAATTAAAGGTTTTAATTCCAAACATAGAACTTATTGCAGAAAAACTTCATTTGTGTTCCTCTTGTTAGATTTTACTCCCATTATCTTGGCCATGCACTTTGCAACCACGCTTGTTTAAAAATGTGCTGAAAAGAACTGAGTAGAAGCCCACAGTTAAAGAGTTTAACACTTTAGGAAATGTGTAATTTCTTACCAATAACAAGAGTAGGTAGATGCTGCCTTGCCTGTATGTAAATATGAGCTTTCAGTCAGCATCAGCTAAACTGCCATCGTCTGAAGGGACATTGCGGGCACAAAATTCTGATGGTTTAATCCTAATTTGGTTCACAAGGAAATAATCTGCAAAGGAGTTGGTAAAACAGATTTGATTGGTTGCTTTCTGTGTGGAAGTGATTTTTAAATGTTTGGTGCTTTCTTTATATTTTCCTCTTATTTTGTTTTCTAACACCTATAATGATCTGTTTTGATCAGGGACCTGGTCGACATAGATTCAGGTTATGCCACGGTAATTTAGGTTTTGCAATAAGCCAGCCGTGCACAACACTATAAGGCCATTTTCAAGTCATGAAAATATTCCCTTCTCTTTCTGATGTATTGCATGCTGGCACATGGGACAGCCAGGCACTAATGCAATTCCTCGCGAGTTGTGCTCATCTCATCTGGGCTTCAGCTTTGAACTCTCGGCTTGGCAGCTTTTCGAAACGAGACAGAAAATGGGGACAGAGGGAGAGAATTGTCCGGCACTGATTTGCTGTAAAAACTTGGACAGAAGATCATTTCTGTGCCGCTCGGGAAGATCAAAAGCGTGGCTGACAGAGAGCGAGCACGAGGGGAGATGGTATCGCTGGGCTCTCATTTCATTCACAGACGAGTGTGAAATGACTTCATCTGTTGTGTGGACTCACACTAGACACCATTATACACTACTGTATGCTGACCCCCCCTTCATCCCCAGTTGTTCCTGCATGCTTGAAGCTACCTTATTTTTTTCAGATAATATATTTGCAAGCTACTGCTTTGTGTATTTACTCACAATCAGACAATGAAAACAGCACGAGCAGCTTTTACCCATTGAGATAAAAAAAAAGAGCATATCACCAGTTGCCTTCTTTATTAGAGCCAAAGCTTTTGCCCCTAAAAACACTAAGAGGAAAGCACTAATAAGAGGAAATCATACCCAAAATCCAGGCCTACAGTGCATCAGTTTTAACCCCAGCGGTGCACATCGTTAACTTGCTGCTTCATGCACACAAAAATATCAGGAGAGGCATAAAAAAGCAGCAATTTGCCCAAACTTCTGAGCCTTAAATGCTTGAATAATTTAGCACAGACTATTATAAAAGTGCTTGATTATTTCGAAAACGACAACACAAGAGTCTTAACATCAGGGTCTTTCTCTTGGCGACACTGCTAATGGTGATCGCAGCATACTTTGCAGGCACACGCGCTCAAATCAAGACAAGAGTGTGAGGGGGGGAAAAAGAGAGGGCAACATAATGAGAAGGGAAAAAAGTCGATCTAACAACAAGGATTCTCCTCCTTCTTCCTTCATCTTCATCTTCATTTCCTCCTTCATTAAGAGTCCAGCGTAGAGCTAGCCTGTAATGCTGCACGTCTGCTGTGAGAGCTTTTCTTCTTTATCTCCCCTCTGCCTTACACCCTCCCTCTTCCTCCCCTCTCTTGAACACCCTGTTTAGCTGCTTAAGTTGATGACATGGAGAATATTGCATGTTGAAAGGTCGTTTTAACACACATACACACACACATACATGCTCACACTCTTGCCCAAAGCGAAAGGCCCCAGGCAGTCTCTTTCCCGCTAGCCAGAGGCGATCACTCTGCCTCTATGATACTTTAACTGTGGGATGTCAGAAAACATTAGGCCACTAAAAAACACGGCTAGTGCAGACACTGACAACACACACATACATGCACACTCTCTTAATGCTAGTCCCATCAATTTTCCTCCAAAGCCAGATTACTTATGCAATCCTCCTGTGCAGATTATTTTACTTTTAAATGTCTTTTTCTTGCCTCCTTTTTATCAAACCACCCTTTTAAGCAGCCTGAAATTCAGAGTTGTACATTTTGTAGGTAATGTTTTTACTTGCTGAGCCACACAAGTTCAGGCACAAACTGATTAAATAAAATTACTGTGTAAAGAGGAATGAATGCAGTAAATTATGGGGACCCGTTTTATTCATTATCAAGTAAATAAATACAACATTTTGAAATAAATAAAACCATAAAATTGTGAAATAAGGCAACTTTTTGTGTTTATTTTTCCTTTCCACAGTGGTGTATTTTATTAATGTTGTTTTTCAGAGGAATAACTTGCTCTGTCAATCAAAGGTGGGTTGGACTAGTGGTTTGTTCATCCTTACAGAAATTGATTAGTTTTCCTTGACACAGCAGCTAAACAGTCAGAGATGTGGGATTTCAGCAAAGTTTCTGCAGCTTTGGTGAATTTAGCAGATCAAATGGAGCATGACAGTTTGTTTGATGCTGTTTTTACTCATTTGGAGGATATTCTTGAAATAGTTTGGATAAAAATTGCTATTCAAGATGCTGATGTAGACTTTAGCATTTACAACAGTTTGAGAGAAATTGAGCACTAGAGGCCTGTACTAAGAAGCCGGATAACTTTAGGAATTACTTTTGGATTTTCTGTACTACGAAGCTGGCCTACTTTTGATCCAGCTGTATCACTGCAGCAACACATACTGAACAGCTAACCTGCTCCGGAGCAGGTTATGTTCCGGGATAAGAGATCAGCGGGTATAACATTACCTTTTGACCAATCAGATCTCATAAAATAAACGTCCCACCCATTTTTAGAGAATCCTGTTGACGTTGCTGCACGGATAGTGAGAGTAGCGCTTAGGAGAGGAAGAGTCTTCTGGGACAGATTCACCCCGTTAGACGTTACAGAAGACATGCGCAACCAAAGGTCCAGATTCTTATCAGATGGGCTGAGATACAGTTTTTGTTTTCTGCTCTTGTCACACCAGATTTCAGTAACTGTCTGCAGCTCAGCTGTTTTGTGTTGCCAGTTGCATTCCTGTGCAATCCTCCTTCCCACATTTCCAATCACCTTAAAGAGGGCAAGAAGCACAACATTTTTAAACTTTATTTTTTTAAAAGATGCAAGGCATATTAGGAATTATATATAAAAATCTACAAAAATATCAGTCCTGCATTATGAAAGACTCCTGTCTGTCTCATGTCTTCCTCTCAAGCTTTAAGCCTCTGAGAACTGCGAAGAGTGGACTGAGTTTTAATAATAAAACATCTAACATCAGGATTTAGTCGGCTTTGTGCTGAAATACTTCCTGTATCCTAGCAATAACTAAAATTTTCCTCTAAAATCAGGGGAAGAGCTCTTTGTGAGCAGCAACATGAGTGAAGGAGAGTCTGGAGCTTCTCTCGGATATTAGCATTTCATCAAGTGCACATTGTTTTTCATTTGCCTTGAAACGTTTCCAAATCTAGGAATTCAGGAATGACACAAACTGTTGAGAGGACACGAGGAGAGCTTTGGAGTATCCAAAGTTTTCCAATCTGCTTTCCAGCAATTATGGGAAATAATATATAAAATATGTGGCATAATGGGAGGACAAAATGTATATAAACTGGCACTAATGCAGTTTTTTACATTCTTAACTTTACAATAAGATTAATGTAAATAAAAGCTGCAGAACAAATAATTAAAAAAAACTATTATACTTTATTCTTTTTAAAATGAGAAAAAATTATTTTTCTGGCACTGAAGGAAACGTCACATCCAATGTATTAACTATTTCTTTTTAACTGATGAGAAAAGTTTTTAATCAGATATGGGTAAATGGCTGTTATGTAAACATGAGTTGTAGAAATGGCAGTGAAAAATGCTGTCAGAAAATGGTGACTCCGCTAATGCGGAAGTTTGTCAGATCATTCAATATTAATTAACGGAACGATATAAACTAACCACACTCGGATCACTGTATTAGAGCGCCAACATATCTGGGAATGCTTTATCTGCATCATATTTCCCATTTGTTTAAAGGATCTGCTCCCATTTGTTCGGATGTTGACAGGATTGTTTCTGCTGAGGTGTCACACTGAAATAAATCTGCTAGCAGCATTAGCTGAGCCTGAAAAGCTCATCTGAACAGATTTGTCATGGAAACTTGATGTAATCATGTTAAATGCATTAAAACATGGAAAAACATGTTTTTGATTGTAACTACATCTTATATAT
>JBAMHX010000025.1:18465491-18478695 GCA_037177515.1 Pseudomugil tenellus | reverse complement strand
TATATTAAATGAATGCACCAATAGTTGTTTCATAACTCAGTGTACTGTATATGATGTGGGGAAAGAATCCCGTGCCCCACACTATGAACCTCCGTTTCAGAAGCAACCCCAGAGGAGCTAAAAGGATTTAGGAGCAAGTAAAGAACAATTATAAAAACATCATTCAGAGCAACAAGGCTTTATTACTGTATCTGATGGGTTGATGGGTGGGTGGATCAATGCACACTGTCTGCGGGACAGTAAGCGCTCAACTACGATGAGTGACGTTTGATGCAGACGCTCCACATATGTATCTGATGAACATCTGTAGCTACTCTTGGTACAGTATGTCTTCAGGACAGTCTAACGAGTTGGATCTGTCCAGGAAGACTCTTCCTCTGCTAAACGCTACTCTCACTATCTGTGCAGCAGTTCAACAGGATCCTCTAAAAATGGGCAGGACATATATTTCTGATTGGTCAGGTAGTGGTGCTTTTATACTCACTGATCTCTTATTCCTGAAATAAACCTGGTCCGGAGCAGGTTAGCTGTTCAGCATGTGTTGCTGTGGTGATACAGCTCGATCAAAAGTAAGCCAGCTTCGTAGTACAGGCCTCGGGATCAAACAGGATCAAATGATCTGATTCTCCAGTTCCATCACTTGAGATTTTTCAGTCAGCTAACAGTAATAAATCAACTTTAAAATGTATTTTTACAACCGATCAGGGTTCAGGTTCTAATGACAGATGAAAATAAAAAAGTGAGGAAGCAGACTCATTTTGCAGCTTGTGGCAAAGTTTGCTTCATCATTTCCTGCTTCAACTTTAGTAAAACTCACACACACATCCTAAAAGGCAGGTCCAGTCTGTGTGTCTGTGTGCATGCCTGAGTGTGTTTATATGTTTGGCTTCAGGCCCGCTTGGTGTTAATTGGATAATGAGGTACAATGACAAATCCCTGTTGCTGACACAATAAGGTGCTGCTGTCCAGGTTTAATATCACAGGCCAGGGTCTAATGCTGTTTGGACACACGCGCACATACAGCTCAGGTGTCTGTTACACCACTTTGGAAGCTAATCTGGTTCTCCCTCCTAGCAGCCAATCAAAGGCAGCCACTGCTGCCCCAACAGCCAATCAATTATCTCTAATTCGTGTAAAGCTCTACTTTCATCCCCTCTCCTCACTGCTCTCACCCTGTCATTTTCTTTAGTTTTTTTTGCTTCCCCTCACTGTCCCTTGTTTCTCCATCTCTCTTCATTTAACTTCTTCTTTTCTTGTCTTCCCTGACTTTTCCCTACTTCCTTTAAAAATTCCCCCCCCATGTTTTCTTCTCCTTTTCTTTTACTTTTCTTGTCCTAAAATGACTTACCTTTTCTCGACCTTGTCTTTTTTAGCTTGATGTCCTCTCTTTTCATTGCTCATCCTCTCTCAGTTGTTAATTTTCTTTTCCAATGCTTATATCTTTTCATCTTGTTTCCTCTTTTATCCTCTTGTCTCCTCTCCTCTCTTCTTACTTCGTCTCTTTTTCTCACCACTCTCTAACTGAGCCATAACTGGGAGGATTATGGGCCATAATTCATGGGGATCAGAGCCACCTGAGACATGCTCACATTAATTGGACGTCCATATTAAATGGAAAATGAGTGACGCTGAGGGAAAAAGTGAATGACTGACTCTCTCGGCTGCTATTGACCTATGAGGAAGAGATGCTGCCCTTTTCCCCAGCGCTCTCCCTCGCCCAGTTTTCTCTGCTCCCGTCAGCGTGATGGATCTCAAAGCATTCATTTTCTGACCCCTCACCTGGAAGCAGATTAAGCGCTCTGATTCAATAGGGCTGTTAATGGGGGCGCCAAAAGTTTATGAGGATTTCTGGAAAAGGCCAGGGAAATTAGATTGTAAGCTAACAGATTTATTGCTGTGTTTCAACACATTGTAAAAAGATTATAGGACCTCCAGGCAGGTTGGAGGGGCACAGGGGCAGTGGCGTGTCTCTCTGTGTGAAGGAGATAGAAACAGAGATCTGCACTCACATTTACCAGCTATTCTACCCTGACAGGGTAAAGACAAGCATGTCAGTCAGCAGAGGATAAGCTCTTGCCTGACCGTAACCTGAAGGACAGATGTTTAGACAGCATGGCATGATGAAGCCCTGTTGGAGGTGAGGTGATATGGAGTGGTGTTGTTGTCTGTGACACTTTCCGCATACTTTTAAATTGTGGTGTTACTGATTTGTGGATGCAGTGACACAGAGGTTGATAAAAAATAAAATATGGCCGATAAGAAACAGTTGTAGAACCGGGAATTGTTATTACACGCGATGCAGGTATAGTCACCCCTATGTTAGTCCCAAACGTTAGCTTTTTTATTTGACATTTCTCACTTTTTATCTAGAGTATAAACACGACTCCATTTTTGCATTTCTTGTGATTTGCTTTGATTAAACTGAAGCCCAAATAATGCCATCACTGACACAAAGATGGCAATAAATACAAAATTATTGAAACTGATCTTCATCTTAATGTTTAAATTAAATTCTTTGAAAACAGTAACATGTTTACTTACAAATCTTACCTTTTTTATCCAATATTCAGCAATTAAAAATGCTTTGGCTGCAAACAAGACCTACTGGGATTCTGGTTATGTCAGTAATGATGAGCTGCAGTGCAAACACAAATAGATTCCCCGTGTGTTTGACAATCAACTCGGGAGCAATGTAAAACCCAGTCATGGATGTTATTTTGGCTGTTGGTGTTGACCTAATGCATAGCTCAGGGTAAAAACAGCCTCACCGGGGCTGAGGAGTCTCTGTGGGCTGAGCTGCAGAGTTCGGGTTTAACCCTCTGATGTCTAACATTTGGTTGCACACCAGTGCCTCGGGATCTTTTTCTGTAGTAAATTAATTTACATTTGGAGGATTTTCTAAAGATGCTGGCTTCCTGTGGCGCCAGAGAGATCAAAGTGTCTCATTCTGTGTGTTTGATGATGTTTGATGTTTGCTTTGAGTGTGAATGTTGCTGACTTTTTGCTGTCTTTTTCTATGCGCAGCGGGAGGTGCTCTTTCCTGCCTTATACTTTCTGCCCTTCCTCGCCCAAATTTGGTAAGTTGCATTTTACTTTTTTCCGGCTCTCATTCAGATTCCCTTTGCTGACATATTCTTAATCACCTCATGAGGTCTACCCAAGAAGCATTTGATGAAGGATGATGATGCAGGAAGAAGAGGGCAGGTTCAATTCTTGCCCAAGGTAGAGACTCTTTGAAAATGTTGTGTTGTTGATCAGTGAGAATCCAGCTTGAAAACTTCTGAACCAGCATCACAGGGCTCAGATTCTGATTTCTTACATTTAGTTAAACTTGTTTTTTGGTTTTTATTAATCCTAATCAGTCAGTATTTAAAATGACCTCTTTGAAATGCATCCACACTTAATCTTTTGTCTTCAATCAAGAACATTTGAGTTCTATGAGATGCAATTAAAAGATCATGTAGACTGATATAATTTAGCCTCTTTAAGTTGTTTTTATTATGATTACAAAATAATTGAGAGGCTAGTTTTAGGTTAAACCCCAAGGTCAGAAAAAGGAAGGCAATCTGGAAGTGGTAAGACAGTGGAGTATCTCAAATGGCCACTTGAGGCATCTCTAACAGTTAGTCACGACCCATAGATTCGCATGTTAAGACGTCTCTAATTCATCAGGAAAACAAGCCTGCTACTAAAGGGGTTCGTTATAGTTGTGGCTAATTTTTTCTGCATAAGTTTGGGTGTCACTTGAGTTAGTTCTGTGACCTCATGTGTCTACAGTCTAACAAATATCCAAAGTATGTCCTGCACAGAGATGTCCTGCATCTGTGTGATGTGCAGCAGGCTGACAGACTGTAACCTGATGTAGATAAATCCATATGGCTGTTCTGGAAACATTTTCATTGCTGTTTTTATCAAATCTCTTTTACAGCACTGGATGTGTTTGTCTTTTGTATGTTTGCATGTGTATGAGATTTCAGCGAGGACGTGAACAATTATCAGAATCTTTCCGAGTTCTTCTACATATGACTCCTTCAGGCAACGGCACAGGCCACTGGGCACTCTATCCCACGCCTACTCTTTTATGTACATCATATATCTGTGTGTTAAAGGGCGGTGTAGTGTATAGCTACTCTGAATTTGGCTAAATGTCCCAGGGGCAGACACAAAGCTGGGCTTCCTCACCTTTGACCTCCCCTTTGTCGTTTTCCTTCTCACGGTCAATAATCCCCAACAGTTTCACAAATTTATGAGGCTAATCAGTTTAAAAACTTTGACACAGATAATAATTTGGTGCAGTCAGTTTACACGAGTGCTGAAGATAAATTTCAATTCTTTCTTAAAAAGTTTCTTAAACTGTTAAGACATTAAAAATCTGTTATTGATTCTATGCCTTACTGTTGCTGCAAACTTACCTAACTTTAGTTTATCTGGTTGAAATATTGAGTAAATAAAATAACTGCAACAAATTCCTTGAAAATGTGGTGACGTGTGCTTTATGAAAATATAACAACAGACAAGCATTTACATTTTGAAAGCTGATTTATTTAGGTAGCGTGCACAATGAGAAATAGACTTATTTGTACTTAATAGTACACAATTGGTGAATTGAAGAAATGGCTCCTCAATTAAATACTCCAGACCTCATTGTCAAATATAAATTGTCAAACAGCTGACATAAGAGGTTTAGACAAATTGTTTGGGTAGATTTTTAGTGTACATCTGGTCAGATGGTTGAGGTGTTACATTGTTCGGCTAAACACTGATAAATAAATGTGGACTTATTTAAGTTTAACTTTCAACAATAATGTTGGAATTCCTGGCTGTGGTTTTTCTGTTTACACTTTGCATATTCTACCTGTGCATGTTTAGATTTATCTCGCGATGCCTTTGATTCCTCTCATAGTCCCAAAAAAGTCTTGTTCAACTGTAATCTGATTCTAAATAGAGTATAATGACTGTTTCCAATGGACACATTTCTTAACATGCAAATCTTCCAAAAGTTCCAGTTTTAAAGGTACTGTGCTTGAAGCTTACACATCTACAGCTGTACAACTACACATTTAATCTGTCTGGAACCATTTATACATGAATACGTTTGGCAAGAGAACTGCAGGGCTTTTCTTTTTTTTTTTCTTTTGTTGCCCTTTTTACTCTGTTAGCTTCCTCTCCCAACAAAGTCAACAAGTGCTTCAACAAATCAGCCACATGATTCTTTTTGTGAAGGTTCTGGCTCATTTCCCCTTCAGTTTAGCATAAAGTCTGTATTTTTGTTCAGTAACTTCTTTTTTGCATTCTCTGAAATAGTTTGACCAAGTTAAGCTAGTATTAGCAAATCTTATTAGCTTCCATGCATGCTAGTTACTAAAATACGTCCTTACTGCACATTTGTTCTTGCAGACAAATATGGCTCTTTTACTTAATAAAATGCAACCTAAAGTAACCGTGATAGAGGCTGCATGCAACTAATAGGCAAGGCAAGTTTATTTGTATAGCACCTTTTATGTACACAGCAGTTCAAAATGTTTTACATAAAACATTAAAAGCATTAGAGATGTTGAAACAGAAATAAAAAAGAATAAAAACCGAAAAAGAATCATAATAAAATAATAAATTAAATTAAAATCATTAAGAAGAACATGACAAAAAGGTTACCGTGCATTTATAGCTGGAAGAGAAATGGAAAATTTTTAACCTGGATTTAAACGTTTCTACATTTGGTGAAAGTTTTACCTCTACTGGCAGTTTGTTCCACTTGTTTTTCAGCATAACAGCTAAATGCTGCTTCTCCATGTTTAGTCTGGACTCTAGAATAGAAATAACAGACAAAGGCCAGTCGTGTAGCTAATGACTCCATAGTGGATATGGATTTTAGTCCAAATCGTGTTATTTCCCTTACTCAATAATGCTGACTTGCTCAACTCTAGATTCTTACAAAGATTTAAACACTTCAGAGTTATTATGTGGAAAAGCTTGCATGAGTCATATTTTCCTTATGCTGCTCATAGAAACAATATCTTACATGATGTTGTGGTTGGGGCCGGATCTACCAAAGGGTTGCATGAAAAAAAAAACATCTGTCATTGCACACACAAACACATACAAACTGATTTGCACTGCACAATGTATTTTACATTTTTGAAAGGTTCAAAATAGGGTATTTGCATCCACTTGGTACATCTATTCCAATGAATATGTAACACGTGCAATTATGCATGTGTTGGGAGGAAAAAATGTAAATATATTAATATAACACCCGCTAAGTGATTTAGTAACCTGAAAGCAATTTGGTCAAAGATGGTGCATCTGTATTTGGCAAAGGAGGTCAAAACCATCTTGCGTTCGTAATTGGGCACTGATAACTAGAGTTATTGCTGCAAAGAGACATAGAAATGAAGCAACAACAGGAAGGGAATGTATTTTCATACTTCTAGAAATATTTTTGTGATGAATAATAAAACAATCATCAAAAATATCACTTATCCTGCATTTTGAAGCTGTTGGAAGAACTCAGGATTGTAGGATCTGGAGTGTTTGTGGTGTAGGATTGTTTTTTTTTTTTTTGCAACTGTACCTTCTTTCTTGGGAATTGCTGTCAGCTAAAAGGCATTGTATGTTTAACATGTTTTTAATTCTTGTAACATCAGAATTTATTAAAGTAGAAAATTTAATAATAGTTGTTCCACAGTTTGATTAGTTTTCTCTAATCAATAAACTTCCACTCATTAGAACAAAAGTTTTTCTTCTACAAAGAAAACTTTTGGTCAGCAGTCAAAAGAATGTGTGCAGAAAAAAAGTTAACTTTTTGTCTCTGTCTTTTCATGTTTGATTTAGCTAAAATTCGGTGTTAAAACTCCCGTTTAACACCGAACTGAAATAAGCACCTATTATGCCCTGCAAGGCTTTAGACCTCCTGCATGCATTTCCAAGCAGTAAGCCTAAGGCCTTTCAACCAAAGAGTGTTCAGAATTGAATAATGCAATCAGAAAGTTGATGAAGATATTCTAAATATCTTGGGTTTGTTTGGGCAACAAGTTGTCTAAGAAAGATGCAATAATAATAATAAACATGGCAGATTGTTCACATTCTGTCTCTAACAATCTGAGCCTGCCAATAGTTAAAATCAACACCATCACATAGGAAAACTGATCAGCTTAGATAGTACTGATTTTAGGTGCAAGTGAATAGCACATACAAATGTGATTTTCATGTTTAGTGTTTGCAAACATGCCTTGCAGCTTGACAGTACTGACATTGTGCAGGAGTTCCTGCTGACGTGTATTTAACATGTACTTTGAGGCTTGTATGTTTGACATAAGCTCTGCAGACATTTCTCCCAGCAGTTGAGATGTCAGCACTGTTGGTTTAGCCCCATTATCACAAATCCAGCATCATTTCCTGTCAGGCGAATGTTTGCGTATTTACTCACAGCTTTTCTCTTGACTATCTGAACTGTTATGATTAGCTGACCTCAAAGCAAACAGTCGCCCATTTCATCTTTTCTCTCCCTCCTGCACTTGTCTCACCCCTGCCTCCCCCATCCTTTCTACCTGGGGCAAAGTCTTATGTAAAACACATTTATTTTTAATGGATTTTTTAATGAATTTTTTAGCTCCCTATTAATAATGCCATTAGTGTGGCAGAACGGCGTCAGACAGCAGCCTGGCCTGCTAATCCTGCCCCCCAGCTCTGGCAAATGCAACTAATCCAGGCCCCTGCTTTGGCTCCAAGTAGGCCTCACACACACACACAGATGGAAACACACACATTTGTGTGAACATGGATTGTATGTAAAACACTGCCACACACACGAGAGCATTAGTTAATCCTCAGTGTGCAGATTTAACGTATTTCTTTCTTACTGTGTTTTCACACACCTCCCACCAGCTCCTCTACCGCTCTTAATCACAATCCTCCTCCTATTGTCCTGTCGCTCCTTCTTTCTTATTCACATCTCCCCTTTGCTTCTCATTTTATTTCTCCCTTCATCTCCCATTCAAGTACTCCCCTCCCCTTCCTTCTTGACCTCCTCCCTCAATTTTTTCTCTCTCGGTTTTTGCTTCTCTCCTCAACCGCCTTTCTTCTTCATCTGCCTTGGGCACCCAGCAGGCCTGGCCTTGGTGCTCGACTCCTCATGGATGCTCTTTACCTGAGGCCCTAAGTGCACAGACACACACACACAAACACACACACACATATAATATATAAAATTATATAAAATCTGTGGATATGGCAGAAAGTCAGTGCAAGGCAGAAAAATGGGGAGCTTCTTAAAGCCTTAATAGAATTTGAGCCTTGCTCAGAGTGCTGGAGAAAAGATGTTAATTACTGCTAGCTTTAATGCTAATTAAATGTTTCAATTAATGGTGTTTGTTGCCAAAATGTGTGCCAGTAATTGACTAATGGCTATAAGGTGTGTGAAGGCATTAAAGGAGGAGACAAAGAGAAAAAGAGGGAACACTCTGCTTCGATGTGCCAAACCCTGGAGCAGTGCAGCATGGGAAATTTCATTCATGGATTCAGGTGGGGGGATTGCTGGAACATAGTCAATGCAGCTGTTTTCCATAAAACTGTTCGTGCCCTGCTTTAAATATAGTTATTTTAGCACTGTTGAACCATGAATCTACATGATAAAGTGAGCTGGTGTATTGTGGATGATTATCAGGAAGAAAATCAGGCAGAGTACCGTTCATTTTAAATCCTAAATACTGAACATATTTGTAAAAGATTAAACAACATAGAGGACAGGGGTTTGTTATCATTTATTACCGATCAGAAGTATTGGTACATTAAAATGTTCCCGATCATGCCAGACGGGAATCCAGTTTGCCGGCAGACCTCAAATCCTCGGCATTACTGCTCATTCTCAGGAATGAAAAAATTTAAAGACATTTAATTAGTCACAATGAGCCAAACAACAATGGCCATATTTACATGAATTTTAATTCATCTCTGTAATAAAAATGTAATCAGCTGTAAAGAGATGATACATGACTGTGTAAAAAGTACTAAATTCCTGATGAAAACTATTCCAAATATCTTCCAAAGTAATTGGCTGGTCTATTCCCATTTTAAATCCAAATTGATTAATTTCGCTATCATGTATATGTTCGTCCTGCTTTAACTTAATTCTGATTCATGCTCGATCCCTTGTTCAGTCACGATGACGCACATATTATTATTTATTTTTTTATTTTTGTTTTGCTGAAAGGAGATTTGATTTTTTTCTGTGTAAGTACGCCACGTTCTCCACCTGTCCAATCAGAGCCCGTCTCAACCACCAGATCTAAAGCAGAAATAAATAAAGCCAAATAAACGTGTCTTCCATATTTCAGAATTACCTTTTCCATGTAAACGTGAAGGAGAAAACTTTGAGTCAGAAGGATTAAATTCTGAAAAATTAATTCTAAATTAAAAAACCTAATGTAAGTGTAGCCAATAAAAAGGCTGCTTCATTTTCCCAGCGGACTTTGAACAAATCAAATGATTAAAAAAAAAAAAAAAAAAAACAAGAAACAAGCTTTTAATTAACAAAGATTCCCTCAGGTCTCACAACAATGTTCCCAGTCTTATTTTATGACTTTGAAATTACAAATCAATACAATCAATTCACTCAAATCAGTTATAGAGCACTTTTTTAAGTAAAATACAATTCACAGTACATTAGATTAATACATAAACAAAAAATCAACAGGTCACGAGTATAAATATACAATTCAAAGACATACATATGGTAAGTATGCACACAACCTCCTCTTAAGCAAGAAAAGCATAAATGAACAAATACTCAAGAATATATTTCAAAGTTTTCTGAAAAAGGTAAGTCTTGTGAAAATGTCAACACTCTCAGCTGCCCTCGGGTCTTCTGAAAGGCTATTCCAAACACAAACACCATAAAAAGCTAAAAGCTTGTGTTCACACGTTTTATTTCCCATCTTAGGAATAAACAAGATTAAGCCCTGATGACCTGAGAGCTCTGAAACGCTTTTGCACTAAAAGCAGTTTGGAAAGTTTAATCAAGAGCAGGTGTACGATACGGTCCTACAATGGCTGCAGTTTTCCATGTATCCCTGCTACAACACAGCTGACTGAAGCTAATGTGTCTTTGAAGAACCTGATAGATTGTTAGATTCATTTGGTTTGATTTAGGTGTTAAAGGAGGAATACATGGAAAACCTGCTGGATTGGCTTCAGTAGAACTGAACTGAGTACCCCTGATTTAGAGAATGACACGTCAGTATGAACACTCAAAATAGCGTCTGAAAAAGACCTACTGTTAGCTAGCATGGGTCCCTTTAGGCTTTCCTGTTTTGTCTGCTGTTCCTGTGATCTGACCCTGGAAAAGCTAAAAAACGTAGATTAACTAACTCACAAAGGGATGTTATTAGAGAGCAAAACTTCAATAGTTTATGAGATTGTAACTTTTATCTTGTGAATTTTTATGGTGCATGATGGTTTGCGTCGCAGCCCCACAGTAAGACTTGTGAGGTTGGTGGTTTGAACCTCGGCTCGGGCAGTGGCCTTTCTGTACGGGGTTTGCATGTTCTCCCCTTGTTAGCTGGTGGATGGAGCGGTTAAGATAATGAATGGATGGATGAATTTTTACACTTGTTTTATGTCTCTGTCAAACTTTAATTGAACTATTTTTTACCAAACCTATGATGAAATTAGCAGGCACCCTCGCCTCTCATGTTGCTGGAAATATGCAACAGGTCCACAAAACGTTGTGCATGTTAAATGTGCTTGAACTGTATTATTGGTTTATCTCCTACAACAAAACATTTCAAATGGAAACAATAGAAATTTATAATGACACCAAGGGCATATAAACAATAACAGCTCTGGCCTCCAATATTGAAATAATGTAAGTGCATAATGCAGCCTTGATTTCAGCACGGTTGTTGTATTTTAATAGTTGGTTTATATTTATTTTGAGTGTTTATTGGACAACTTGGTAGCCACTTATCAGAAAATCATTTAATGTTGCTTTTCATACTGTTTTAATAAAAACCTTGATTTTCTAACTTTAATCATTTTATTGATTAATCTATAATTGACTTAATCGTAACCAAGATTAAACACATTTGCCCTTGTGCAGCACCATTTTTAAACCCCTCCATTGTTTCAGTGCTGAGAACTGGTACCACATGAGCCACTGACCGGTACCTGTCCCCGGCCTGGCGATTGGGGACCCCTGCCTTACAGTGTCAAAGTTGAGCTTTAGCAGACTTTTGCACTTTTGGTACCCCTAACAGACTAATTCAGCATCCTGCTTGCATCTTGTCTCTCCTCTGAGCTTTATGCAGTGAGTAAAAGTAAGTTCAGTGTTGACTCTTATCCTCTCACTTTCTCTTTTTATCACTTTTTTTTTTTTTGATGTGCTGTTTCTCAGTCCTGTCACGCTGTGGGGAAATAATGGCCCCTGGAATGTGCCATCAAAAACTTGTGCATATACTTGAAGGTTACAAAACAATCATTGTTACTACTGACATATATATCCTCTAGGTGACCCGACCATTCCGTTCATTAATTACATATTTATTTTTCACATGCAGTTGCTCTCACAAACACATGAAGAGTTGCATTGATCAGTTGTAAATAAATCTGCATGGTCTATTTAGAAAGAGGATGATGTCTTTCATGCAAAATCTTAGCATGCTGTAGAGTTCCAGGCGTAACTTTGTTGGTCTACTTCTCCATCTAAGAAAGAATGTATGTCTTTAAGAAAAACAGAAATATGCAATTCATTTTCCTCTGTCAGTGTGAAGCAGACAGGTGTTTCTCATGTTGTCACAATGCCAAGACCACAGGTGTGTGTGTGTGTGTTTCTGTCTGCATGCATGTGCTGCCTCTTGGTCATAAACGACACAGACATGCGGTCCATCATGCTGAATTATAACCTCGCTGTGGAGCCAGTGATGCACTCACATCTGCTTTGTGTTCACTTTGCGCACTGCCTGTGTGTGTGTGTGTTTCTTTCTTTTTTTAAATTTATTTTTGTTTGTGTGTGCTGTGTGTCACACTCGCTGCACACTGATATGAATTCCGTCTGACTTGGTATGCAAATCAAAAGACTCTAGGTGGGGTAGTGCTAACTGCCCGGTGGCTCTTTGAGCAATGTGTATGTGTGTGTGAAAGAACAAGTTGAGCACGCTTGTGTGTGTGTGCGTGCATTTCCTAAGGCTTTCAGGATAAGGATGTGAAATTCCAGATCAGCGTTTCAGTGCTGAAGGCCCGTAGGCTCCTGTCAATCCTGCTGATACACACACACACACACACACACACACACACACACACACACACACACACACACGTACACACACACACACACACATGTACACACACAGGCAACTCAGTGAATTTCTGGCTCAGATTAACATAATTAAGTCATTTGTTGTGGTTGAAGCAGATAAAATCACTGAATTATTCAATACCAACAATATCGCAGGGTAGATAAATCTGTGTATGTCTTCTCCTGTGTGCAGGTGTCACGCTGCACCCCTACGCTACCTCCCCATCTCCCATAATGCACTGCATTTCTATTAGTTATGAGGTTGGCTAAGCAAGTGCCTCTCCTCCCAGCATAGCGTATTCACAATAGCGTAAGCCTCCAACAGCACAACCTGTTTGTATGAATCTATAACACAACTGAACATGTCCAAATCCTCTGAAGAATGTGTCACAATTAATATGCCTCGATTAAAATTAGCCTTGATGGTTGCAGAGTCTCATTTACAACTTCACCATAAGGCGGTGAGCATTGCTTTGTGTTGCTATACTAAATTAGCATCTTAAGCATGTTTGACAGCAGTCAGTGTTTTACTGAACACTGACAGCAAAGCAAAATGGATCATAGATCAGAAGAGGGTGGGATGGAAATGTACTTTGTAGTGCAGTAGTTTCTTCATCAAGGACAGGAAAAAGAATTGGATGAGATTGTTGAAGTGCTGACAGCAACTTTGTAACTTTGTTATTTCTGAAGATGAGCAGTGGAAACCTGCAGTGTGATTTGGCATAACAAACAAACAAAAACCATCTGAATTAACATTATATGTATTTTCTAAGTAATCTTAAGCACTCATCACACTGAGTTCATACTGACTCCCTCCACTTGTAAGCTAGCTTGCTCCATTAACCCTTTGATGCACAACATGGGTCAAAAGTGACCCAGCCAAGTTTTTATCATCTGTATCTTTGCAATAACACA
>JBAMHX010000025.1:18416806-18438277 GCA_037177515.1 Pseudomugil tenellus | reverse complement strand
CATCACTCACATGTATGGAAGGAAAGATGACAACAGACCCCAGGTTAAAAAAAAGCGAAGTTCTCCTTTAAGTAACAAATTACACAATGTACCATCACAAGTCGACTACTAAGCGCACTAAATTTCCTGCAACACGGATAGGCCAAGCAATGTGGCGTGATAACCTGGAGCCAATGATGGCCAAGCAGGGGGTGTCATCAGCGATCATATGAGTCGGTTGTTTGTCTTGACCTCCTTTGAACCCCTGAGACTGCCTAACTGAACCCCTGGGGTTAAAGCGAACCCAGGTTTAACATATTTGGTCTAAGTGCTGGAAAGCAGCACTCACAATGTTTCTGATTGTGTAAAAGGAAGGATCAAGCTTGAAGTACATAAATGTTGCTTTAAAATATGACTTTTTAACCAAGCAGGTTTTTAATGGCTTGATGACAATCAAGCAACTCTTCGATGTTTTACGCTCATGATTGAACAATGCTTGCTTCAGGCTCTCTCTGAGTGGAATGTGCTTATCCTCTGCTGAATTTAGTCTCACTTTACATGTGGTTTGATTAAACCAGCTTTGAGTGAAGTGTGTTTCCTTACCACTCATGTAATCTGCTGCTGTGACACCTGCCTCCATTCACAGGTTCTGGCTCTAAATGTATGACCTAATCATATTATCATGCATATGTTTCAGACATAGAGGTTTCTGTTTACTGTTTTGCTCAGATATGTTTGAAATATTAAAGATTTAGGTTCTTTTATCTCCAAATAATTAACATATTCAAGCTCAAATTTAATGAAGTAGCCAAATAATTCAATATTTTAAGAACAGTTGATTTATTTGTCATATCTGCCCGTGAGTTGTGCTAAACTGAATCTGTCGCTGGTTGTTTATAGTGAAGACCAAAATGGAAAATAGGATGCTGATAAAATCAAATAAAAACAAATGTGCCACGACAGTTTTTTAAAGATGGACACCAAAACCAATATTTAACCTACAGTTCCTGCTATCATAAACGTTTGAATAACTATGATGGACTGGTGGCCTGTCCAGGGTGTACCCCCACCCAATGATTGCTGGGATACTAAGAGCACATGGCTCCAGCTACCCGCCACCCTTCATCATAATGGATAAATGGATGTTTATGACTAATTGCTTACCCAATGGCTATGCATAGTCTCTGTTGGTTTCCATTCTTAGGCCCATTCTTTGCATGGCTATTGCAAGCAGAACATAATGGTTCAGAGCAGTTCAGAAACTGATTGGCAATATTGCACTGGCTGAGTACATATTTTGCTTTTCTAAAGCATTTTGAAGTTGACTAAAAAAAGAGCCGAACCAAAGCAGCTTAGCAACCATTTGGGTTGCATTCACACACTGGCACTGTTTAATTTCTTTCATAAATAGTCCTTTCCATTTGGAGCAGTTTAAACACACATTTGGAATCTGTTGAAGCAGACTCTGTTCAGCTTGAAAACCAGGTGATTTGAGCTGCTTGCTTGTGAACTCTGGTCAGGTGAGAGTGGGAAAGCAAAGAGATCCTCCTGCGGACCAGACAGAAGGGACATGGGGCGTGTTGTACTGGAAGATGTTGGATTTCTTGCTAAACGAGACAGATTTTTAATTAAAACCATCTTTGGTTTTGATGCCAAAATAAAAACAAAGCACAAAAGTGAATACATTTATTTTTGCTTCATTGTTTATTTGTGGTAAGCAAGCTATTTTTGGTCTTGCCCATTCAATGAGGTGGATCGGCTTCTTTTTTTCTTCTGGGTTTGTGGTGTTTTTGGAAATACCTTCCCTTAAAGATCAGGTGTTGTGACTACATAACATGATTGGACTGCTTTGGTCTGCTTAAGAGAGAAAGCACACAGTGAAAGGAAACCAAACCAAATGAAAGTGTGAACATTTTAAGAATTCTCCACCCAGAGTCTCCTATCATGATGGAAATATGCTAAAACTCCAATGCCAATGTTTTTCCTTTGATTAAAGAACAAATTCTTAATGTAATCTTTATAAATCACACTGCATCTTAAAAAGTTCAAATTAATACTAAACAGTCCATCTAAATTTTCTGTCACATTACCTTAAATCCACAGCCATAGTGATAACAGTATGATTTAACTAAGTACAAATAATACACAAATAATACACATGGATGGGTGTGTTATTTACAGGGTGTTTGTAGCAGGTTGAGAAATGGCTGGTGGGACCAGTTATTAGAAATATTTAAGAACCAGTAAAAGTTGAGATCTGATGGTTGCTGTTTAAGAAAAGTGGGAAGATAGTGTCATTCAAAAATTCACTTAATCCTACAAGGATATATGCAGGTGGTTAATAAGGAACAGTTTAGTTGTGATAACAGCCGTTCTGTTCACAAAGTGTATGAGTATAATCATGTAATAGTAGTTCCTTGGATCATATAATCTTGTGGTATTGTACACTTTTACAGGCCATAATATGACAATCTACCTGCAATTATGCAATGAAATAGGATGAAATCACTTTGGACCTTTAACAATGCCTTCTCTCCAGCACGGCCTCTTTGCCATTTTATTTCTGAATTCCTGCTCGCTTAGTGAGCTTTGAATTTCCTGGTAAAGCTTTACATCTGTGGTTATAGCCAGAATTTTCATCTTGTGTGTATAAACTAACAGTCTCCTGGCTGCTACTTTAAATTTCACAGACAAATATCACTGTGCATTCAATTATCTCATCTAACCTGCAGCTAGTAAGCAAATAAGCTCTCTGATTCATCAATCCTGAGTTGATCAGTAAGGTAATGTGACAGCCAGACAGCTGATACACTGAAAACAGAGCTGCAGTGAGCAAATGCTTCAGACTTTTAACACCCATCTAAACCACAAACACTAAAACCTGCCACTAGACAGTAAGCATAAAGTTCTTCCATTATAAACATTGGAAATATGCTGCTTTCACCAGGTCAGTCACCTAAAAGGAACAATTCTTTCTTTCTGTATGTTTATATGTGACCATGAGTGTCAGAAGCTGCGTTGCAGAAGTGTATTCTCCTCTGTGCAACCTTGACCCGTCTGGAGCCTCAGCCTTGCCTCAGCAGTTGCAGCAGTGTCACCTCAACTCAACGTCTTCAGTCCAACCTTAAGGGACTTGGACTGCCTGTGTCCCTGCCCAGCCATTCACCCAAGGACCCCTTGATTAAATAAACAGCCAGACCCTCTTCAACCTTCCCTACCCAGCAAACCCCTCTCCGCTCCTGCCCTGAGCTACCCACAAACACATATTCGTGGACACTGTCCGTCATGCATACTGATAAACACGCTATCAACAGCAGCAGACAGTGGCCTGGCTGGCTGGCTGGCTGGCTGGCTGGCTGGCTGGCTTCTTCTGTGCTGACAAAGCCCAGACTGCTTACTTGGCCCTGCAGTCACAAGAACAGCGTTGGAGACAAACACTGGCCTCCAGCCACTCGCAGTCAGCTCTACATATGTCACATGTTAATGACATCAAGTCTGTGGCCACCCACAGACTGCGGCATGTTTGAGGCCAGCAGATTGAGAAATAAAGTCCTTTCTCTTTGGAACACCAGTCGTATCCTTTTTTGCTGTGACACGACTTGAGGGCTTTAACCCTTTACTTCACTGCAGGTCTGTTAGGTCTCCATTCACCTTTCCTCGCCCTCTCAAGCTGCAGAGCAAACACTCTAACATGGTAAATTTACTTACAGAGCTGTTCAGAATAGGGAATTTATTTGTACCACGCAAATATATTATAATATTTATGATACATGCTTTACTTCCTATGAAATAATGAATATTTGTAGCCTCCAGGTTTCCTATGTTAATTAATTAAGTGAAAAACAGCGAAAGGGAAAGTAAAAGTCATTATTCTGGTGTTTGAGTTCCTCATCCTGTGCATATTCAGAGGTTCCAATGGGAAACCCAAGAAGAGATCCTTTTGTTTTTGTAGGGATTTGAGCCAAAATATATATTCAGAGCTTTAATCCTGATCCTATTAGTTGAGTCAGTGGTGAAAGCGGTAAAACAGCAGCCATGCTACTCTTCTGCATGCGCAGAAAAGAAACAGTGCAGCATCCTTTGTCAAATATAACTGATTCACCTTCTGTGTGTGGGGGAGTTTTGCCTTTCATATCGATCATGTCTGTGCCAACTGTTTGTTTTGTCTTTTCATATGATGAACCCCGGGCCCTTGGTGAGGCCCCGGCGGAGCTTTGCTCCATGCTAAAGGGCTTTTTGTGAGACAGTGTCACGCTCCCTCGTTCCAGCGAGGCTTTGCGTTTCTTATTATTCATGGCTCTCTCCCCGTTTGTTGAGAAGGCCGGGATCAAACAGGCAGATTTGCCACGCCTGACACCCCTGCTGCTGCAAGTGTGTGTGTTTTGTGGGTGTGTGAGTGCATATGTGTGTGTGTGAACTCTGCTTGGACTCAGTAATGACAGGATTTGTTAAACAGTAAATTAATGAATAATGAAATATCCAGCACGCGCCTGCCTTGCCTGGAGCACAGTGCCCCAAGCAGGAATTACTCCCGACCGGCACTCAGTTGCCTGCATGCTGGATATCCTGTGTGTGCGTTGGATAAGCATTTTTACAGCCCATTGCGTGACAAAATGCCGAGGGGCTTTGCTGATGGGGGCCTGGTCTCTCACTTCCTGGCAAACAGACAGACAGACAGACAGATGCAGACATAACTGCATATGGAACAGACCGTCAGTACTGCTGTCATGCTTCACATCCATGTTCACATTGTTTTCATAAACTCATTTGATGTCCATAACTGGGTTACCTTCCCCTGCTCCTCCTCAGTAACAAAACTACCTGTCACTTTTTTTTTGTGTGATTCATATCAAACCTGTGCAAGGATACTCACTGTTTTAATCAGCAGCTTGAGGATAAGTGGCTACGTTGAACGTAAAAGGATCATAGCTCAAAACTAACTTTTCATACATAAATAAAACAGGAGAATTTTATGTTGTGCCAGAGCTTCTTTATTCCAGTGCCATTGGAGGAGCCTTTTTAACCTCTACTTCTTATTTTACTCAGATTACAGTACTTTTTACACTGAATTTGTGTTTTTCCCCCTATCTTTTACTTTTTATAATACTGTCATGTTTTTGTTGTTAATCTTTGTTCCAAAAGTTGTGAAAATCTTAGTGTGATGTCAAGCAATCAGTGCCTTTGTTTTAGAAGATGGATGATTGCATGAAATTCTTTTAACTCCAGTCTTTGTTAGAAATTTTAGTTTTGCTCTGCATTCAAAATAATTTTGGAATAGAAGTTTACATAATTCTGTGATGAGCTGTGTAACTGTGCTGTAGCGGTAAATATCCCTTCATTCTGATTATTCAATGTAAACAACTTTGTGTGTGTTTGCATAACAGAACTGATGATCTCTATCTAAATTCCTCCAATGGGGACACGTTTTGAAATGCAAGTGTTATCTTTTCTAAAAGAAAACATAGTGATTTAAAAACTATACTATACAACTGCACGATGAACATAATAATAAGCCGAATATCGTCCTCATCTTGGATTCTCTTGTGTTTACATAATATTAATGGTTTTTGGGAATTTAAAATCAAGATCTTATCAATTTTATAAACCTAGTAATAATTCTACATGTTGGAGGTCTGCAAATAAGTTACTTTATTTTTCCCATTTCTTTCTCATATATGACCTGAAATGAACAGAAACGCATGAACATATAGATTTCAGATGCATTAAGTAACTTTGTAAATTTGTGAAGCTTTTAATTAGCTCACTAATACCAAGGTAATCTTTATTCTTTTAAGAAATTACTTTAGCTTGGTGAGTTATTGATGATGCAAACAAAACCTTTGTAGGAAAAAAACACTATACTGTAAGTCAATTCAGTTTCAGGTTTAATATTCAAACTGGTTGATCTCTGTGGAATCTTGCACACACCAGTAAAGTTAATTATTTTATGGAGAACTGCATGTTGTAAGCACTCATGGAGTTATGATGTGAGGCTTTTTGGTCAGTTAATTATTAGTCAAATAATAATAATAGTCAATAATAATAATAATAATAATGAAAGTGTTATGCAAAGTAATATTATTATTATTGTTATTGTGATTCAAACTTCAAAACTTATTATTCTTCTTGTTATTATTATCCAATAGTTCTGAACTAGCTATGTGGTTTGTGAATGTGAATGGTTATATAGTTTAAAAAAAAATAACTTTCCAGTTCACATAAGCATTCTTTTTTTAGTTATTACAGCATGACATGAAGCAGTGCCCTGCCTGTATGAGTTTGCTGGATGTAATGCCTTCAGCTTCTGAACTTGACTAAGAACCAGGTCTGAAAAGGTCAGGATGGGCTTCTGTGCTATCTTCTGTGCTAAATAGCCCTAATTACATTTTTTTTGTTTATTTAAAACTTTAATATACTCTAATAGTACTTTATATGCTCATAATAAATTACATTACGAAGTTTGAATGATCCATAAATAAGATATGTGGTGTAGAGATTTAAATATTGATTATTTTTGTGCCTTTTAGCGTTGCTGTCACTGCTACTCTGCGTTAATATGTCCAAACGCCATGTTTGTTTTTGTTTTATTTGGCCTGTTTGCTCATTTTTCCAGCCAACCTGCCGTTCTTGTGGCCACTGATGCTCAGCATCCCCCTGCCTTTGTTAAGCGGGAATCGCTCGCGGACACGCGGGTGCTGAACTCTGCACCTGCGTCACGCCGCGTTCCACTCCACGGGTCACACTGAGCCCGCGGGACACTTTCTGCCCCTCTCAAGTCTTTTTCTGTCCGTGCAGCTCCCTGTTTTCGTTCCCTCTGTGTCTCTCTTTCTCATTATCTCTCTCTCACTCTCTCTCTGCCTTTCACTGTGTCTGGTGCTCGCTCGTCATTAGTGCACCGGTGGTGGATCCCCTCCGCAGAAACGGGCCCGCGAGGCACGATTCTGTCTCCCCTCCCCGCGTGCATGAGAGAGAAGCCTCTATGAAACGACGGCCTTACTGGTTGCAAAATATAGCCAATTATCAGACTGGAAGACGGTATCCATCATGGTGCAAGCCTCTGTGCGCATGTGCGCGTGCAGGTTCTGCTATATGGATATTGTTAACCTCACAATGCATTTATAGAACATGACCAGCAATACAGGAATATAGCAGTTTGTTGGAAGTAATAATCATTCATTTCTGGTCATATATCCCTCAAGAAAATAGAAAAAAAAAATCTTTTTGCTCAAACGTGACAAAAAGCATCATAAAATGAATAATAATGATAACAAGTGGACTTATTTTTAAATACACTTTGAATTTATATTAAATAATTTCAAGTCTTGTTTTTTTATTAAAGTTGAGTAATTTAATTATATCAGATTCTATTTTTTAGAACATTCACAGACTGAATTATTTTTAGAGAACTGCTAAATTTCTCTCTTTCTACATAAATATGGTCAAACGTAGTTGGTTTTAAAAAGTAAAACATTCATTTTAGATTGATAATAATTCAAAATGAGCAGAAATGCTATAAAACATTATTTCAGTTAGGTACCTATTTAATGGTTTATTCCAGGATTTTGATTGGCTTATAAATCTAGGATTGTGTTTTTAACCATGGTGGAAAAATATTCCGATAAAATGAAGTAAGTTCATATAATAATTAAAACTACTTTGAACTTTATCAGTCATAGTTGAAAACAAGATAATGACATTTTTTAAAAGAGGGTAATCCAAATCTTAAGTTACCTTTTCTTTCCAAACCTCCTTATTTAAACAAGTTAACTTCCAGGTATTCATTCATATTTCCTGAAATGGGTCATTTTAAAAGGAATGAACTGCATGGGAGTTGACCTCCAACCATTAGTTGGACTCTGCAGGAGAATTTCCCTGGAGAAAAGGCGCAGGCTGCACACCTCGCATAGTAAAACACATGGTTTATTATCAATATGATAGAAATGAAATCACTGGACAATTAGAAGCATGTCTACCCATCATCAGCACCATGACAACAGCTCTATAAGAACAGAAAAACACTGGATGAGTCCTGTCCCACCACTGGCTCACAAAGGTCAAATCACAGATAAATAGGCCTACTCCAAAATAGCTGGCGCACCTATTTACACAACCATCCATTTAAATTAATATAAATAAATATTTACACACATAAATTAACGCCATCTCTCCTCTAACTTGTGTTGAATATCCAGACAAGCCTGTTTCATAAATAGAGAGCTTATCGCCAAATCTCCAAACCAGCAATCCTTTCTCTGTGTTGAGACAAACACAAGCACACACACATTCATTCAGGCACACAAACACAATGTTGTTTGCTGGCTGCTCACAGCATCTCAGTCTCACAGGATGCAGGCGGGGGGAGCGAAATGGATGTAGCACAGTAACCGCCATGTCCTCAGGGAAATGAAAAGAACGTAACACAGATGAAAAATCCCTCTGTGCTCTCTGACACTGGCCCGTGGGTGTCTTTCTCTGCCATTTTCTCTCTACCAAGTCCTCCCATGTCCTCCTTCACCTTAGCTTTGTGTGTAGAAGGGCAGTTGCCGTGGTGTAAAGCTAGAAGAAACGCCTCTTGTCTGTGCGTCGGTCTCCCTTCTTGGCTCTCCTTCATCATTCCCTTTCGATGCCTTCTTCATTTCCGCTGCTTTTCATCTTTGTCGCCGGCCTTGCTGCCAGCGTCCCCGTGCCGGTTGTTGGGCGGGTTGTTGAGAAACATCTTGTCGAGTCCTTTGAGAGCCTCGGTGAGGTAGTTCTGCAGGGCGGTGAGAGCGGCGCAGATGGCGGGCGAGCCAAAGCCATGTGTAATGAAGGAGAAGTGGGAGAGGCAGCTCTGGATGCCAGGCTCCAGGATGGGGCTGGGCCTTGAGTTGCCCAGGGGAGTCCTGTCCTGGGCCAGCAGGTCTGTGAACTCCTTACACAGCTGTCTGCAGGCGAGAAGACACAAGACGTCAGAAGGGAACTCTTCCTCATCATAAGGTTTCCCCAAAATGGGTTTTGGGAGGCTGAATGCCTTCTTTAACTACCAGTTCATTGTCATTAAATTTTATGGCCAATGGGTCAAACATGTCTTCCTTGAGAATCTCAATTAATAGCAAAACTGACATAAAAAGTAAGAATGTATAATTAACAATCAGACAAAATGGGCAACAATCCTCAAGGGCCCTTAAAATGTCTGTAGATAATTTTCACAAATAAGTATGGTATAAGTGGGTGCTGTATATATATATATATATATATATATATATATATATATATATTTGAGATAGTGTGGCTGAGTGAAGCTCTAAAAATGCTTCAAAGGACAACAGCAATAACAAAATCACATTGAGATGCTTCTGTGGGTAAAGAGTCCTGAAAGGGGACATATTAAAGGATTTTGCAGCAAGAAATGCAGATATTTCGGAGGTGCTTCTAAAAACCACAATAAATATGAAATGTTTTAAAGCTAACAAAACCCAGTGTTTCTATCTGAAAATCTAAAACCCCCAACTGGGTAACCGAGAAAAAAAAAAAAAAAAACGACATTTGAATGTTTTCTTTTCTTTTTTACTGTCTCAGAGCAGAATGTGTAACAACATTGTTTGATTTAGTAGATATATTTTAAAAAAATTAATGTTACCACATTTTAAAGACCCCTAATTGAATTAGGAAGTTACATTTAAAGTAGAAAATGTTTCTGGTATTAACACTGTCATGACATAGAGTCAACTAAAGATCCTATTCAATCTTATATTGTTCAATTACTTTTCACTTTTTGACCTCATCTGTTTCGATTACAGAAAATAAAATAAAAGGCTTGACTTGAATTATAGAAAAACATGGATACAATTTCTGTTAAAAAATTGCTTCCTATTTTGTAACAACTTGGAATATAAAGACACAATAAACAACTTTTTTCACTTTTATGACAGTTCTACATTTTAAGCATGTGGACAGATGTGACAACTTCTTTGACAGGAAAGCGATGGAGCTGACAATAATCTCTTAAAACAAATTAAATACCACTTGACTGACACTGCTTTGTGAGAAAGTAGCAAACACAGCCAGATGTTTACATTCACAGTATTTAAATGGGTCCTGGGTAGCAAGAAAAAGTTAACTTTAAAGCCATGAAGCTAGGACAGTTGCTGAAACAGCACTATGAGCAGTTTTTTAACTCGGACTGATGAAATTCTTACAGGTAGCTCAGCAGCTCCTGCAGGAAAAAATAACTCCACCTACTTCCCCAGTGGGAGGGGAAACTTTGAACTCCCCACATCACTGCTCAATATGCTTACAGCATGATGTTAAAGCATACTTTAGAAACACCTCTCACTAACATGGCCAGTTATCTACTTTTTGCAGTGAAGGAAATGAGTTTTTTTCATGTTCTGTGTAATGTTTGACAGAAAAAATCCTTAAGATTTAGACTTTCTCCATGTTTTTGCCATTGTTGATGATTTTTCATTGACATGACATTGTCTTCACTGATTTCCTGTATTTTACAAAAATGAATAAAACAAGAAGGAAAAGTTAGTAAGCAGATAAAAACAATTTTGGTCTTTTTTACAGAAATTGTGGGGACAAGATTTTTTTTTATTATTTCTTAAGTGACATGTTGTGACATTCATTAAAATGTTCCCTGGTTTATTATGACACACTGAAGTTACTGCATGTGAAGAAGCTGATACTTGTTTTATTTTATTTGCTGAAGTCTAAAGTCTGTTTCCATGTTCATGTTTTAGAAAAACATATTTTTTGGATTTTCTTTTACATTAAAAACATATGAATAGTTTGTCTATTTTTGATTAAAAAAATATTTGGGAATGAGAAAAACACTCCAAGCTATAGCCACCTTCAAAATAATATTCAGTCGACTCCTTCATTTATTTAAAAAAAAGTTTGGATAGTGGATGTAAATGGGAAATGTCATGCATCTCCATTCCCTTCTGCATATTTCATGGTAAAATTTTAGGGGTAAAATAAAATCCCCTCTCCTACCTCATTCTCCTTGTTACATTTCTGCAAACCATTCTCTGGTTTTAGGCCCACATTTTATATTCAAGAGACCTTTTTCATACTTGCACAGCCCATAGAAACTCTCTCTCTCACACACACACACCCTCTGAAAGCGGCCTAAGGGCAGAACTCCCAACAAATGAGTGACAGGCTGTGCGGGCTGAGCCCAGCTGGGGTTAGGGGAGTAGAGAGGAGAAGCCGCCACCCCAGGCTACACTCAAGGCTCTCACTGTTGTTTTTTGACGACTTGAAACATTCCACTGCTAAATAATGAATTTCTAACAGGCAGCACCGACGTGCACTACTGGAACAGGTTTGAATCTGGGCATCAAACATCCACCACTGAACTCACTGTGAATTTTTCAGAACAATCACAAGCAGATGGTTTATGCAGTGCAAGCCAGCAGACAGCACTGTTTATGCAAGCTAAAAAATACGAGCTGATATACAGCTTTTACATTTAGAGAACCTGGATTCAGGAGAATAGAATGGACAGAGGAATAAGGAATTAAAAAAGGTTGATTACAAAAATATTCCATATCCAGTCTATCCACCCTGCTGTGTCACTCATTGATTGATAATCACAAAATCCTGTATTTATTTCCAAAGATAAACAACTGTGAGAGACTTTACAATAAGTACAAATTATCTGAGTCCCAAAACTGAGATGAAAACACACAGGAATTGTCAGGTTTGTTCAGTTTTCCACTTTAAGTTACCACGTTAAGTTATCTCGACTGCAGCTAATGCTAATTTGTTTAGCTGGACACAATTATGGACTCAATGAATGCACCTGAAGGCACATTTGAGTATTTTTTTTTTTAATATTTTAAAACATGTTGTTTAAAAAAATATAATGAAAGGAGAAAAGTTTTTTAATGATTTGTGGTATTTTTTCATATTACACATTTCATTTCAAGTTGGATTCATATTGACTTCAATAGATTTTATGAAGTAAAATCCTAATTTCCTTTCCAAATGTCAATGACATGACTGTCAGAGTGGACTGTGTAAAAGCTCAAAGTAAAGGCAGGGTTTGTGCCCTCTGGAGGTTTGGGGCCAAATAGACCTCAGGAACATTAAAATGTATCACAATAATTAAATTAATTCAAAATTAACCTGTTTGCAGATGATGAATGCTTAATGTATAATTCATCTTGTATTTGTAAATGTCATATTTCAAAGGACAAAGTAAAACTTTACAAAACAAAGTAAAACTCTACTGAAGTCTAAATAAGTAACAACTGTTTTCCGTTGCTTTGTTGCTTCCTGGAAGTTTTATTGTTTTTTTCTAGTTATTCATGCGCAAAATTCATTTTTTAATTACCAAAATTATTCAATATGATCATTATTTTATGCAATAAAGTCAGGGACACCCTTGTTTTCAATGACAGAAGTTACATTTTGTAAAATAAAAACGCCTTGTAGCAGAGTTTAGTCAAACGGTTGGTGAGAACTCACTTTGTGGCCAGCAGCATGTTTTTCCGCGTGTGCAGCTCGTTGGGGTCCGCGTGCTGCCGGTTGAGGTACTCGCTCACAGCTTTAGTGGGAAACTCCGTCTCGCAGATGTAACCGAAATCCCGGGCTAGGTGAACAGCTTCACCTGAAAAAGACGACAATATATAAGTAAAATGAGACGAAACATTGTGATGCAGTAACTGCAAATATCTGATTATTTATCCTGCAATTTTATATTTCATCGCTTAAAAGAAAAACGTCTGACATCTTACAGCCGACACGTGCGCAGACTATCACTTTTTTCTTCTCTAAAATAGTTCTTAATTACTTTTTTCCACTAAAATGAGAAAATAAATTAAGTAAAACGTATTCTGCCAAATGTTTTTTAAAAACACATCATTTAGTCCTTTAAAATGATAAAAACAACTTTATTCTCTTCTGGACCTTTCCATGTGTCACATGGAAAAGTCAGACTGATGATACAGTGTATTTAGGCAAAACTTGCCTGTTTTTTAATGATCAGGACTGTTCAAAAGTGAAATATCTAGCAAAAACTACTCTGACTGGAGAATACACTCCATGTCATAGCTCATTCAAACTGTCGCACCCAATCACCTGGTACAACAACGAAAACATCCTCTTTTCAAACGAATTTAATTTATTTTTATGGTTTCATATTAAAACTGTTTTTAAAAAACCCACAAGTTCCTGATCTTTGCAGGTTTCTGTATAAGTAAAACCCATCGATAAAAGTTGCAAGGAGATATAGAACATAAATTCTTTTATTGACTTTTGTGTTACAGTATAGCAGCAGCTGTCGCATTATATGGCATTTAGTAGAAATAAAGCATAATGGATCAGTCACCTTCTACAAGAGATGTTAGTAATGTGACATTGGCAGCTTTGCGTCTCCCGGCAGGCAGATTTAAACCAATCTTCTCCAGCTTTTCCCGGAGACATTTGCCACCGTTTTTAGACTTCGCTCTGTAAAATAAACCACAAGTGGAATCTTTTGTAAATGAAAACAAATTAAAGCCCTTAGGAGATTAAACATAATTGTAATATGGGAAACTAAAATTAAGTTTACGATAAATTTTCTCATTCATGAACTTGCTTTCACACATTTAGCTGCTATTAAGTAAAACAAGTGTTTAATTTGTTTTTTTATACATCTTTTCAATTCCAGGTAATCAGGATTTGCGTCAACATGTGCCTGCAGTCATACCTTCTCAACACGCCGCCCAACAAAGAGGCGTTGAGGCACTCAGGTGGGGACAGTCTCCTCTGCACCTCCCCTACGGTCACTTTATACTTGGAGGTGGAGCTGAGCAGCGACAGGCGGCCCGGTACCGAGCAGAACACTTCATTTATGTTCACGGTCACTCCACCGATCAAGCCGTCTTTACCAAGCATTAGGGAGCCTACGTTCTTGGGGGGCATTGGGACTGAAAGAGGAAAGTTAGAGGCAGTTATGAGGTTTTGTTTAGATAAAACGCGGGACAGTGTGCTGATCCTGCTAAGAAGTTAAATCTTCCATTTCATCATTGTATTACCCACGCGCGCTCAGAGGGTGGCTCTGGCCTAATGAAGCGCCCACTTACCGGGCATTTGCTGTTATTTAATGTCGCGCGACATTCTAATTATAGTGTTATCGATTGTTGATTGGCTCACGTTCTTAAATCGCATTAACCACCCTCCAGTCTTTTCTCCACGGCCGGTTTAGTTCCCACCAAGCAGCACTGGATGCTCCTACACCCCGCGTGTTAATGCCCGCGTTAATGGCGTAAAAAGAAGCAGCCAGCCATCCAGTCAGGCAGACAACCTTGCGGATGCGTGCGTAGGGGCCAGCGTGAGGGGGCTTTGATGGCTCCACGGGGGATAATACCGCAGATTAGCTCTAAACGAGCTCACGAGATCTCCGTGAGCGGTGCCATTTATTACATCAGTGGCTTAAATGCCCCGCGGGGAGCTCAGTCACTCAACATCCCGTAACTAAATCACCGCACATCATCGGGGCGGCAGCATAGCCGCCTGTCAGCAACACACTGCCTGCCAGTCAATATACTGGGTCGTTAACTGCTTCAAACTTTCCTCCAGTTACCAAAACTGGGAGATCTTTGAAGCCTATAAATCGGCAACTGACTCAAACATTTATTATCAATACAATACTTGAGAATTATAACTTATAAGACAAATATTCGTTTTCAGAAACTAAATATAGAAATGTCACTTCATGATAAGAGTGCGCATAGCAGCCATTTCTCCCAGTTTTAAACCCCAAAAAATCAAGTGGAGCCATTAAAATGCATTTTTTTAAGGCAATTTAAAATAATATTTTGCTATACTGATAAACCGTGCTGGAAACATTGCTTCTGGAACAAAGTTGTATGAAAGTGTACCTTTCTTAATTACTGACTGATCCAGAATATTCGTCCCGTTGGTGTCTTCAATGGTCTGTTAAGACAAACACAAATCATTAGAATCAGCTTAATTCAAAATGAGAATAAGCTATTTAACATAAACATGACCCATTTTAATGACACACAGACACAGAAATGAATTAAGATTAGCACACACACATGCACAAATCACAGATGTTAGAAGTAAATCCATCTTTTGTGTGTTTTCTGTGGCAATATTTTATAAAAATGTGTGTTGTGTAATCGTCTGGCAAAAGCTATTCTAACAGTTAATCAGTAAGCTAAATTAATTGCTAAAAACGACAAAACACACCAAATGAACAGAAAAAATCAAATAAATTAATCAAAAATAATTTATGTGAAGCTATTAAACGCACAAAAACAGAAATGGGGATCTTTTGGGGGTTACATGACAAACCATTCATGATGGCTATGGCCTGGGGGGTAACGAGAGGAAAATGAATTCTTACACTGAGCGTGAAACGTTTTACCAAATCTCTACTTTGTAGGTTTATAGGGGAAAATATTGGCTAATTAGGCAGTACAAAAAAATAAAAATAAAATATTAAAAAAGAGACATCTGGCTGAGTTAAAACACAGATGTAGCCTACTGTTCTGCAATATCAAGTCATCACTATCTGGATAGTGTGTTTAGATAATAGATTAGGCCTACTGGATAAAAGTAAAAAAAAAAAACCAAAAACAAAAAAGAATTTCCCCACAAATTCAATTCAATTCAATTCAATTCAACTTTATTTGTATAGCGACATTTCACGACAATGTCGTCTCAAGGCGCTTCACAGAGATCGGCCAATTCAGAAAAATAGCCTTATATAGGGAATTCACATGATTGAACTTTGTGCACCAATATATGAAGTCTAATCTGGATATCGTATTTAAATTCAGAGGTAGGAAGGCAGTTCGTTTAGCTGTGGGCAATTTGTGTTTAGGCTACAGCTGTGAGAGTCCAGCCCTGGGGGAGCTGCTCCCAGTTCACTGACCTTAACTCCGAAAGGCACGTGAGACATGCAGAGACAATGAAGCTGACAAATGTCAGCAAGTACAAATCAGTCTTTTCCAGTGTATATTCCTTCTATTTCTCATTAACAAACACAGCCAATCATTAACTTTGCTTAATATTTTACTTTTTAAGTCTTTACAATGAAAGGGCACAGTAAAATAGTTATTGTGATATTTTCTTGACATGTGCTCTTTATATATTAGCCTACTGATTGAATTCTTAAACTTGGAGTCCTGATGCTCTATTGATTTTTTCTTAAACACGTTAGCCTAGATTTTAAAATAATTCAATTGTCGAAATTAAACATTTATAAGTTTACGTTACGAAGTCTGCTGTGCGTAATCTTTCAGTTACCTGAACATCCTCCATCCCATGCAGCCCGTGCAGCAGCCCGTCTCCCATACCAGCTTCCAGTCCCGGATGAGCGGAGTGCAGCAGCACATCAGGCCGCCGCACGCCACCGTAGTCCCGTCGTGGATCCAGTCCGGATAGCTGAGGCAATGAGGCCCGAGGCTGCGCCAGCAGAGCAGAGCTGTCCATGCGGTCCCCGGTGGCATCCTGCCGCTGACGCGTTCCCCACGCGCCCTGCTGGCTCTGATGAAGGGAGTTCAGCGAGTACGGGTCGCTTACATGGGAGTACGGGTCCTGGCTCTGGTAATGAGCGAGCGGTTGATACGGTGGAGGAAAGTATGGCGGCTGGAAGTCCGAGGACGGTGCGTGAGACAGCGGCGGTGCGCTGGAGTAGGGTCCCGCGTGCGACACCGATCCCAGCTGGGACAGGCGCGAGCTATGGCTCGAGACCCCGTCATGTCGGTCCTTCAACAGCGTGCAGAAAACAGAATATATCAGCAACTCGAACAAATGGAACTGAAACTTAACCACACGAGCCCACAGAGGCCCAATCTGGAGGAATTTATTCTGTTGCCCCTGGTGATTTAACCCAAATAGCACCAAGATCCTGAGAAAAAAACCACACAAAAGCCTGGGGGAAAAGAAAATGTTATAGTCTAATTCAAAACTCTCAGCAATGTACAATCCCCATCTGATTAAACGAACTCTGAAATAGAGAACTCACCGCGGTGGAGTAGGAATGAACTAACATCTGTAAACCTGCTGGTATCACGAGTGGTCTAACGATGAAGTAGAAGGATGGAAAGGGAAGTGTTGGACCAAGACAGACAAACTCATTCCAGGTCAAAGCAGCGCTTTTTGTATCTGCAGGCAGGCCTGGTCTCCAACTCCGTACAGAACCTTCCTCCGCCCGGAGCTGCCGCCGCTCTGAGTGTGAACACCAAGCTCCCGCCCCTACCCCCGGTATACGGTGTAATTGTTATTCATGACTGAGACTTACAGGAATATTAATGTGCGCAAGGCAGGGGACTGGCGACACACGGAGCGGAAAGCCTTTCGCGCAACCGTGAGTGACGTTTAAATGCCGTGGAGAGGCGAAACCGCGCGCGAACAGCAGGAGATATGAGGCGAACATGCTATCCAGATCAGTCCCCTGTCACGGACTAACACTATAATGCGACTTTAGTGGTAAACTCTTAAGCAATGAAATCAAATAATTTCTATATGAACAGAATCTGACCATTAAAATTGACCAATAACCTGAGTGTCCTCAGCTCTTCTTAAGAGGGCTATAAGGTGTGTCCTCAGCTTCTGAACAATACAACCAGTTATATTCAAGATGATTCAATTTTCTTTGACGTTATTTATCAAATAATGCGAAACATATTTCTAAACCCAATGCCACTAAACAAACTAAATAAATTGGATGCTGCTTTTTTGGATCAGTATTAACACACACCTAATCACGGAGGGGGCGTGAAGGGCTCCTGTTAAAGTTATCACAAGTCCCGAGAAGCTATTTAACTTTATGGTGAGCTTTACGGGTCTTCTTTGCCCTCTTGGTTGACTTGTTTAACAATATTACAGGCTCCCCTCCCTAGCACCGTGGGAGAAAAGCCATGTGCGGCACGAGACAAGAGGCTTCCCAGCGGGACGAGCCAAGCCGAGGGGCCTCGCGCGAGCTGCCCCTTTTTCTTAGTGTGCTTTTGTGTTCTGGCGCATTCAAAGCGAGCTGCAGCGGCATTTGGCCCCCCACGTGAGCGTGCGGCATATTTATCTCATTTCTAAGTAATTTCTCCTCCTTCTATTGATTGTTTTGTTTAAACATTGTTCTGGGAGCAAAGCCAAATCATTTTCATGCTTCACACACATCCACCACATCTCACCCAGCATTCCTCCAAATTCTCTTTCTTCTTTACTGAAATGTTATAAATAAAATAGTTCGTTTGGTATTCGGATTGTTTTGATGAGAGGAAAGATTTCAGCCGTGTCTTATTTAAATTATTGTCAAACATTTCTGTATCTTATATTTACTTAGAGTTTGCATAGCATTAAACATGGTTTCTCTTAAAAGCTCAGAATCATAGACTAATAAAAATATTTGCGCAAAAATCACAAAAATACAAACATTCTTAAAGCAATCATAGATATTTTGCCCACTTCATATGAACCTTAAAGTAAATACAGCTACACAACAGCCACGTACATGAAACATTATTGAAATATTAAAGCGCAATTTGTTGTTTTTTTTCCCTCACAAAACTAATAGGATACACAAAGTTGCCCTCCCATTCACTGTCACAAATTTAGGCAAAGAAAGAAACCCATCAGGGCCTGAAGCCTCATGGAAAACAGCTCGTTTAGCAATGTTTAGCTCCGTATTTCCAAAACCGCACCGAACAAATCCATCAAGCCTTTTTTCCCATAAGTTACAAACAGCTGGGCGGTAACGTTACCTCATAAATATCTTCATACTTGACATTCTCAACTAGTTTCCACAGCATGGTCGCTTCTCCGGTGTCTGTTAACCGAATGCAGCCAAGTGAGGAAGGGACGTCTCAACTCTCTTTCTCTCTCCTCCCTCCCCTGTCTCCCCCCGCCCTCTGTAATTTCAGGCAGGCAGGCTTTGTGAATGGGGAACCCCTGGAAGGACTCCACTGCTGTGAAGGAGAGCTATAGGGCGAGCTGACAGCATCAGGCTGACTCGTGTGAAAGCATGGTGAGATACAAATAAGTGCAGAAGATGCATGTTTTATTTATCATGTATCTTTGCAGTGTAATTATCAATGCAAAGAAACAAAATGACTGTGAGGAAAAGGTCTTTTAGTCTTTATGTCAGATATATCTTAGGAAAAAAAGATTTAACATAACTGGGTAAAATGGAAATGGCTGAATAGGTTAAATATTGATCTGACGCTTAATACCCTTATTTAACATTTTCTAATGTAATTTGACATTTTTTCCCATCCATTGTCTAATCTTTCTTGATTTAACATGGAGAGTTGCCGTTTGAGTGTAAGAATTCTTAACTTTTGCAAAACAAGCTTAGTGAGATATTTAGTCACTCATTGCAATGCAATGAGACAAGTTGTATTAATGGCTTTAACTGGTATATTACCTGCTAGCATATCATTTGGAGGACCTTCAGGTTTTCTGGAAATTGACACTAAAGTCCCTCTTTATTCCTTTTGACTGTAAAGTTGGTTTCAGAAACAGTAAAGTGGCACTAAAATTTTTAATTTAAAATTTAATTTAATTTAATTGCTTCTTTTTTCTATTGTTCTTCCTTTTTTACATATATAAATGTTTTTGCAAAAAAATATTATTGTCAAAACACTTAATGATCTTTGTTCAAGCTGTGCAGCTTTCATGGTTTCGTAATATTTCCAAGTGTACTTAACGAATGAGCATTTTTCCAAATTTCTTCTTTGTTCAAATGAGATATTATCTAAAAGAGGAAATGGGGAGATTGACATTTTTGCATAACTTTTGATTGTATCGTTTACATTTTCCCATTAAATATCCACACTTCTTATTTATTTTACATTTATTTTATTCCAATGAATTCATATAAACATATTGTTTTGTAAATAAATAGCAGGTCCTACATAAAAATGATGTTCCATAAACTAAACAGAGAATTAGAAAATTAGATTATGTGTGTTCATCCTGACAGAGCCAGTTGACACTGACCATGGTGTATGGAGTTATTTCAGGTTCAAAAAAAAAAAAAAAAAAAAAAAACGAACCAAAAACTTGAGGTTCAGCATTTTGACCAAAGATCCTTAAATGTGTAAACTGGGGAAGTTGGAGACTGAAACAATCTTCTCTCTGTTGGAGTTTAACAACTTAGTTGCAACTAACACTTATGACACTGTTCTGCTGCAAATGAACTCATTTATATTTGAAGTTTATGGTGTTAATTCCATGGAGACGGCTTCATAAATCTAACCAGCATAACTCATTCAACAAAACAGAAATAAAACCAAATAAAAGAAAAATGCAGAAAATGTTCTTGTTTTGTATAGAAAAAAGGAAAACATTTCCATAAAAACATGCAAGCATGGGCTGTTAACAAACATGATTTAACTACCCTGAGATGGACATTTAGTTGTATCATAGAATAATCACAATGTTATTTAGGGACTAAAAGTTTTAAACTATCATGCAAATACATTTTTTTCTCAAATCCAAGTGAAAATTAGATAAAAACTGTTTCCAATGTTCAAGACATGTTCCTGGGGAAACAAAATTCCAATATCTGTATTGACTGGTGACAATAGCAAACAAAGAAACATTTCAAATTTTTTATAAAAAGTAATACTAAATGATGATTCATTACTATTAAATGCAATCATATAAGATATATTCAGATACGAATGAGATTAACATGTAATTGTTTTAATATATCTAGTTTAGGACGTATTAAGTACTCCTCTCTAACAAAACTAAGGAATGAATGAAAGAAGACAACAAAACCAAAATCAGCTAGATTTAGTTTTTATGTCTTTATATGACATTCTGTATTTTTTGTCCTGTCTCTTCTCTGTTCTGGTTGTTCAAACATTAAAAAACCGATTAACTGACATAATCTTTAATTGTTTAACAAATAGACAACATTAATTAGATGAATATCAAATTACTTGCGAGGACTTGTTGAAATATACGTAAATAGCTCCCTCTAGTGGTCTTAGATCACATGTGCAATTGCCTCTATTTTCCATTCTGTTAAATTGTGTTTTTGTTCTGTAATTTCTGTCTGAAAACTTTCTGAAATGCAATAAATATTTCCATTTATTAAAATAAAGACAGAGGTTACTGAAAAACACATTTGTACTTTGATGAAAATTAACATAAAGAAACATAGGAGGTAATGTGTATGCAGTTGCTTAGAAGCTTAATATTAGCAACATTTTTATTAGTTTGCATTCCAAACTGAAGATCTGATTAAATAATCTTGATCTTGGGTATAGCTGCATATGTCTCTTTAAAATATCAGTATTTATTGAACTATTGTGCTAAATAATAAATAATTTTTTTTAAAAAACGCCGATGCTGAGAATAGCAGACATGAATGTTTAAGAAGCTTGGCTGTTCTCATATTTTCTACAATAACCTGCTGCCAAAAAGCCACCCATCCTCTTTTCTCTCTGTGTATCCCCTTCCTTTTCCACACACACACACACACACACACACACACACACACACACACACACACACACACACACACACACACACACACAC
>JBAMHX010000025.1:18383106-18400502 GCA_037177515.1 Pseudomugil tenellus | reverse complement strand
GGAGGGAAAGATACATATATATATATATATATATATATATATATATGTATTTCATTCTTTCTTTTCTTTCCAAAAGTATGTATGTATGTGTGTTGGTTTAATTTTATCTCTGTTAAAAGAACAAATATTTTAAAACTAGAATTTTCTGCACCTTAGCCTGCACTTTACTTGTATTTCTGAAATGTCAATAAAAACACAGACTTTATGGAGGTGATTTAAGGCTGCTTGGTAAATACTTAACACGACTGAAATGATGTGTCACTGTATTAAATTGTGTTTAACTAGAGCCGCGTTTTAAGCAGCTCAGATGTCGCTGCATAAGTAACAAAGTTGATTGACGTTAAGTCGGTAATTGGATAAACTACGGTGCTTTATGGTGCTTGAGCTGGGCATTGTGCCCTCAACCCCGATCCGTTAATCCGCCCTTTACCGGAGAATAGAGCAACCAGCGGCTTTTCTTTGCCTCAGCAGACAGCCGGACACACACACAAACACACGCTCAAGAACCGTGCGAATCCCTTTTCATCTCCACCATTTCTTTACATCGAAAAGAATTATGTAAAATATGGTCACGTGTGTTTTTGGAAAAATAAAAGGGGGATTTCACAATAGGATTGTATAGACTGCCAGTCAATTAACCTTTAGAAAGCAGGCCTGCCTTTCAGAAGCACCGTACCGTGTGGACTTGACATTTACTTAGCCTGTTGTACAGTCACGTTTGCCTTGGAAACAAAAAAATATCTCAAGATAATATCCAATATTACTAACCCAGAAGTTTACTGTCGCTGAGTGGAGATCAACTAGATGCCAAAGAAGCTTTGTGAATGTCATAGACAACAGAAGCAGACAGACAGACATCTGGCGCTGCTTTTCAGTTCAATATTTTGGAACTGTGTGGTTGCTGAAATAGTTGAGTTTTTCAGTAGCTCATGAGGGCAGGAATGGACACTGGGTTTTGTTCAGGCTTTCTTACTTAAAGGCTTGCATATCAAAGCCTTTTTTTATTACAGTAAAGAAGCCGAAGAAGATAAAAAGATGAAGACGATTATTTAGATTTTTCAGCCTTGAGAAGAAGTGTGTGGTAATTAGCTGGTTAAAAAGATGGCGGCCACCAGTACCTGCAGGTCGTCTGCCGCAGGCGGAGGGAGGCCCAGGCCAGCGGCAGGCAGCAGCCTCTGGTCCGGGTGGTGCATACCAACGCCGTAGGCCTGTGAGCCGTGTGACGTCATCAGCGATAAATCATGGCGCCTGTAAGCATCTAGGCAGCCCAGCTCGCGCCGTTGCTGCTCGTCCAAGCACGAGGACTTGAGGGCCGAGCGGGCGTTGTGCAGGTTGATGAAGTCGGCGGGTTCTCCGTGGTGGATCTGCTGGTAGTACTGGCCTGAGTGCAGCGAATTCAGCCCGTAGGCCTCCGGGGCCACGGCTGGGTGGGAGTGCTGGAACTCGTAGTGGAAGGACTGGTGGTGCAGGGGTGTGTACTGGTGGTTTGCTGAGAAATACGGCGACGCAAACTCCGTCCCCGCCGGCGCTGGGTAGGTGAGCGGCGAGGAGGAGGAGTAGGCGACCGAGGAGTTGGCCACGGATTCCAGACAGCCGAGCTGCATCAGCCGGTAGCTGTTTGATCCGTCGTGACGTATCTACAAGATAATAAAGAGACAGGGAAATATATGAGCAGTGTCATTTAGCATCAGCCGGTGTCTCCTCTTCTCTGCCTCCCAAACACATTCAGAAACACAACTCACACACTCAAAGCGTTCTTTTCCCACTCCACTTTAAACCACCTGAAGGAGATGTCATTTCCACGCGCATGGGAGGGGAACGAAACGAGGCAACAGGAGCCATCGGTATATATGTTTTTTCCCTCCCTTTGGCATGCCTGTCACTCTCCTTGCATGGTTTTAAAAGGCGTGCTGTTATATATTATTATTATTACCGAGCTGCTGGCAAATTCACTGTCCCAGCCTGCTGCTTGCTCTGGATTGGAAAGTAAGCACAGTGAGATGTACGGAGAGTATTCTGCTTTCAAGTGCTCTAATCACATTGTTACCGGCTTACACAGGAGTCTCATTTTCCTCAGTACACAAATAAAAAAGCCCGTTTTTTTCATCTGCAGCTCGAATGAGATGCACAACTGATTTCTCCTTTCATGCACTTTATTTTAAATTTTTTAAAATGGAACACAAAAGGCAATATTCCATATTGACACAACGCGAGAGCAAATCTCGAAATGCTTCTGTAATTCATTTACAAACAAATTATGTTTATCCTACACGTCTGCCATCATGACATAAATTAAAGGCTATTAAGTTAATAAATTAGCTTACCTCTGCGTCGTGGACAAGTCCGGGGAAGGTTGCTGACATTGTGCTTTCTCCAAAGTAACCCGTATTGTTTTCTCTCCTCTCTGCCTCGATCGAATAATAATAAAAAAAATGCCTTAAAATCCCAAAAAGCGAGAGAAATGGAAAAGTCCCCTTCGCACGCTCTCGGTAACGATAGAAAGCTGGCGGAACGCGAGCGTCTCCCCTCTGCACGGACGGGGCTGGCTCACGGATTTTGTACTTGCAGGGTATTTCTCGGCTGATGTCGTAGGTCCCTTGGTAATATAGAAGTTTTGAAAATTAAGCATCAGCACTGAGGAATGGGAGGACAATAGACGGAGCGGAGCATCCCAGGAGACAAGGAATAAATATTGTATCTTCGCCTTAATAAGGAACCAAGTCCCTCTTTCAACGTTTTCGATGCTTTTTGTGGACATTGTCCTTTTTGACTAGTTTGTATTTTCACATGGTCTGCTGCTCTTTTTTCGTCGTGTTATTATTTTATTCACAGCGGCTAAGGCATTTAACAGAAATGAATGGATTTTCAACAGAAATGTAAGTTGGATTTGTAAGATTTTAAAGACGATTTAGGTATTAAAATAGAAAATATAGATTTTTTCTACTTTAAGCTTTTATTATTTTTTCAGTATTGGTGTGAGGGTATTAATCTTTACGGCATTTAAACTTTAAGACTTTATTTGTATGTTTAGATTTATTTTTGTTGTGATACTGCAATATGAATGCTTAGTTTTAGAAATTAAAAGACAGAAAATAAACCTCTATACTCACTTTAAAGCTCACTTATTGTAAAACATTTATTCGGCTTTTATGTTGTTTTAAATCATTATTGAACAATTTGGAACTAAAAAATCCGATTTAAAGCTTTAATTGAATATTTTTGACAGAAATATAAATTTCAGTGTTTGGAAATCCCGGTAGAACACTGCTTTCTTTCCCGCTTTGAGATATCTACCTACACGTGGGTGGATAATAATTTTGACGCATGTTTTTTTTTTTCTTGTTTTTTTGTTTTGTTTTGTTTTGTTTTGTTTTGTTTTGTTTCGATGGGAGAAGGTGATCACCATGAGTGTTACCTTTCTGAATGACCGACTTGACACTTTTTCTCTTCAGATATCAGTATTGTGTGAGTAAGAGGGACCAAAAAGTGGATGGTGGCTGTTATTATTATTATTAATAATATACTTTTCCTCTGTCAGTTTTTATCTAATCTCTATCCGTGCCTTTCTACATTTCTGTCTCACTGTAACTCACCTGAGCGCGAGCCCTCGGGGTGGTCCTGCCCAGCTGAACGGAGTCGTAATGGTGTTGGAGAAAAAGATGGCAGATGGGGTGTTTATGTTTACACTTATTTCAAAAGATTATTGGCTTTGTCTGGGGAAAAGTACCAGTGGTTATATCTGATCTGGTTTAAATACAATGTACAGGCCTACATTTAATAGGATAACAGAATAATTCAATAATAACAAGTGTACAAAGCCACATATGCGCTCGTGTCAAGATCCAGGCTATAATAAGCTTAAATATACAGAAACACACATTGACTTGCCCTTAGGCCACCCGGAACGCTATATAAATACAAAACTTAAAAGCAGAAGCCAAAGCTCGTGGTCTCAGCCTGAAGAGGAGAAAGAGGGAATGAAGGAGTCGGGTGGAAAGGAAACTGAAGGAGGAGAGTTATTCTACTGTCTGTCAGATTTCCTGCCATTCAAAAACAAGCCAGTCGACACAGGAGGAGGGTGAGGGGGGGCAGTAACTCAGAGCAGAGATAAGCCTTAATCAGTCTTGTTTTGGGTGATTTTTTTTTTCTTTCTACTCAGCTGTAACTGCAACCAAAGCGACTCTGTGATATTATTAAACTGCAGACTGTGACCGTGCTGACGCTGGGACGCTGAGATTGACTGCACTTTAATTAAACTATTTCGCTCCCATCTGTTACTGCATGTGTTTCCATCTCAGTCGTGTTATTGTGGTTATTGCAACAGATTATTAATGGCAGTGATGATTATTGTAGTAACAACAGCTTACATGAAGACTCGTTAATTTATTTCCTTTTTTTAAAAAAAGAAAAGCATTTTGCTTTTATTCGACAGATCTTATTGATTTTCCCTGACGTGTTGCCATATCTTCCACTGAAATGATGGATTCTGCTCTTTCCCTGTCGCAGTTAAAAAGAAAAAAAGATTAAACATTCTGCAAGAGCTTCTCCTACCTCTTGATCAAGACTGTTTAGCCTAATGACTTGCAGTCGTATCTGGAAAAAGTCCTCGCAGGGAACACAAACGGCCCTGACGGAGACACGGGTGGTGTAGGGGCCGTCTTAAATAGCCTCCTTTAAAAAGTTCTCAAGGCCTTTTATATTTTAATTAACCGATGCCGATTGTTTTGCCTCGAGGCTCGACGCCAAACCTCTGCACGAGCAGCCCGGTGAAGGCCGGTTGTCGCATGCCAGGTATTTAAAAAACCGAAAGGGAAGAGGTGGAGGGTTGGGGGTCGGGGGTGAGGAGGGGAGTAGGGGTGGAGGATGAATGGGAAGGCCACGGGGCAAAGAGAGGGATGGAAAGAGCAAGAAAGAGCTTTGGTGTCGATTAAGGTGCCTCTAGTGATTCTAAATGTGATCATGTGGTTTAGATTTTCTTTTTCTCTCGTTTGAGAGTAAACATTAAGAAAATCTGACCTGAAAGGATTCTCAAAATCCTGCCACGTGTCTGGTTATTTATGCTTTCTTTATTAGTCTGCTTTGTGTTGTGTTTTCTAAGTTTGCTGATGAAGAAGTCTGATCAGGTCTGAATAAATTCATATTTTGACCTTTAGTAAAAGAACAGATTAACCTTTCTGCTCTTATGATCAAGGTTCAGTTTAATCCACCTGAGACTGTTTATGTCTGGGGGAGATCCATACAAATGTACACCTTCAAGTTCAGTTAATTTTCAACAATAACAACAAACTTAAAAACCCATTTCAGCAATATTATAACAGATTATTAACATTTTATCTGCGTTCATTTTGATATTTTAGGAGGTTTTTGTAGCAAACTTGAATGAATAAAGGCTAGGTATTAGAGTGTGCAGCCTCTGTCACTACAGTCCCGAGGCACCAGTTGCATGGTAGACGATCTTAATGGTGCTTAACACCAACGAGTGGCCCCGCTCTACCAGGGACTGGAAGCGCCGCAGCAGATGCGCACTGATCTCCGGACATGAGCCAGTCCATCTGCCGCCTGACGAGGCAGGGAAAGGCCCGAAACCCCGCACAGTACAGCCTAGAGGCGAGAATTTAGATCAGCCCCAATATTTTCTGGATGGACCGCTGCTCCTGCAGGGAATAGGGGCCTCCTTCCTCACTTTTGGCCCAGAACAGGGGAAAGAGTGACGAAGTGAGGCAGCATGGCCAGGCAGATTATTTGGCAACTAAATATGTGTGTACGCTTGTGTGACCTAATATTGTAATTTCACGGGAATGTTTGCATGAATTCTTCATGAGGACAGCCCTACAGTCTAGTGGGGTGGTAAACCCTCTTTAAGTTAGTCACTGGTTCTCCTTTAAAAGAATTTTTATTGCACAAACTTGTCAAAGATACCTAATATCTTTATTTTATTTTATTTGATTTAAAAATGAAAATAGCCATATTTCCCGCTCAACCATTCCATTTAAATGCTTAAATGGGTCACAATTTATTAATAACAAAGCCTCCAGACATTTAGTGTGTTCATGTCAGTGTAAGCATCATTCACGTAGACCTTAAGATGACTTTAAGTAGATTGTGTCAGATTCAAACATTTGGATGAAGTCAAGATGCACTTATGAATCCATGATGTCTTTTAAAAATGATTGTATGAATGTTTATCATAAATTACGAAGTTAAAAAAAAGTCAGGGAGAAATCACGATTTAAAATTTAACAACCTTGTCTGCTTCTTATCTGCACATGTGTTGGCCTTGTTTGTGAGTCTGGATTTTAATGAACTCCAGTCAGACACTGGCCTCATATGGCCCGTCAGCGTCCGTTAAATCGGTCATGTTGCCTGGCTGGGTCAGTGTGCAGTTCGCACCTTTCCAGCCAAAATAAAGTCTGACGCAACGAAGGAGGCAAACAAACGGCCCAGAAGATGTTTGTCCTCCATCAGCAGCAAAAGTAATTAAGAAAATGGTGCCTGACCTACATAAACGATGCGCCTCGGAAGGAAGCACAGGTTAATATGCTAATATGGATCTGCTAATTGTGGGGATTTGGGCTACTTGTCGTTTTGCAGAGGGGAGGGGCCGGGGCGTCACTGCCTCCTTTAAGCCTCCTATCTGCAGCAAATTAATTTCTCTCCATGTAGTGCGTGAGGTGAGGAGAGCAGTAGGAGCAGGAAACAGGTGGTCGCTGTTAAATGGACAAAAATGGGTTAAAACTCCCAAGAAGTCTGGTTTCAGTCGTTAAAGTTCCCACGTTTCATGTAGATAAATGTAACAGGGATTTAAACAAATATCACATAAAAGCACAACAGCCAAATATGGAACTGATATTTTAATTAGGTTATTATCTGCCCCCGGGGTTATACAGCCCAAACTCATCCCACCCACCAACACGCTGAGCCGCAGGACATTAAGGCCACTTCAATGACTGACATATTTTCAGGAAGGAAATGAGGCCCATAAATAAAAAAAACAACATATGAGACGGTCACTGGGTATCACTGCCAGTTTGTTTTGTCAATTAGCGCCTTAAATTGTTGCTGTAATTACTCCTGAAGTCAATTCAAAAGTTTAATCCAGGTCAGACACGTGTCATCTGCTGCGAAGGCGCTGAAGAAAAGGCCAATCTGCCGCTAACGGACAGTCACCAACATTTTTAATCCCATAATTATAAACAACCTTTTAACGTTTGAGATTGTTTGTTTTTTATATAATATAGCCTAATCCGAAGAGCTGCGTCTCCTCTTTTTATATACGGCTGTAATTTTCGAAGAAAAAAGTGTTTTGTCCTTCATGAAAAGAGGAAAAATAAGTAACGACTGGTCGTCTGGTGAAGCGTCTTCGGTTGCGGATTTCTTTTCTTTCAAACCATCAATTAGTGGTCTTCGTTGAATGATTAACAGTGTTTTAAATAAACGATTACAGCCATCACCCGTGTAGAACCGAGGCTGTAAAATTGATCTGTAAAACTTAACTTCAGCAGCTGTTGGATTAGTGAGCCTGCTGCATGTGTGCGTTTGTCTGTGTGTGCGTCGATCGATGTTCATTAACTTCTCTTTTCAAGAGTTTTTGAAGTGCTCCTGAAGATCACACGAACGCTAAAAGTCTTCTGACTATTTCCCATCTTGTGTTTTTGTAAAGTACAGGGAGGAAGGAGCCAAATTTACTTTCAAAACTTCATCATTCTCTCTCTATGCTGTTTTTCAGTCAAACGCTAAAAATCTGACTGAACTCACCAGTTAATCTGTTATCTCTTAGTTTTGTTAACTTGTGTACATGTGCATTGTGGCTGTGTAATTGCAGACATATCTGGATGTTCTTTTAGTGCTAAAGATATTTAAACACCTGTTTTTAGCGTTATTGTTGATCAGTTGTACCGGATTTTCCTCTGAATGGAGGCTCCAAGTCGATGTACTTTATTTTTTTTCAACAGCTTTTCAGTTGACTTCATCTGCTCTTAAAACTTCATCTGCTCACAAAATGACTTTTATTGAATTTGGCAAGGAGTTTAAGTTCTGTTTTAAAAACTAATTGAATCCGGAATTGCTTCAAATTGATCTTGGATAATCTCCCATAACTGACAGTTTATACATTGATGTGGGTGGGACGCAAAATTCACATCAACATATATGATACTAGAGCTTCTGCAAGCAGATGAAGTCTGTTTGCATCTGGACAAGACATGGTGATGACCTTTTGTTTTCTTTTTTCCGCTTTTTCCTAAATTAAACTCACATGACTTGTAAAATATTTCATGGATTTATCCTCTTTGAGAAGCATTAAGGTGTTAACTTTTTTTTTTACACATATGATCCAATGAACGAAAAAAATCTTTAGCTGATGATGCAGTTGAGTAGTTTGCTTCTTAAATGCTTAAAACAACGTTCTTCTAAGGTCACAGTCAATCTTTCAAAATAAGAGAAGTGTCAATGAAAAATAAAAATCTGAGTGATAAATTCAAGTACCTAAGGATTAAAAGACATTAAATACTGAGAGATTATACCCCTTCAAACATAGCTCTGATTCTTTTACAAATAAAAATTAAGTGTCCATTGACTCTATTTCTTGTCTTTTAAACAACTCAAATTTCTGACGTTGTCTAATTTCGTGTGATTTCCAACTTTTTTTCTCTCAGACCAATAAAAGTTTCATTATTATAAAAGAAATATTAATTCCCAATCAATATACATGATGTTGGGGAAAGCTTAACCATCCATCTATTTACCTTCCCTTTTCCAATAAAGGGTAGCCAGAGCCTATCACTGGAAAAAAGAATAGAAAAATAATTGGTTTAAGTGAAATGGGAAGATAAAAATGTTTTAATTATAACAACTTTACAGTATTTTTTCATTTATTTCCATATCTGAGCATGAAATGCATCAAATACTATTATAACTAAAGACTAAATGTTGTGCATCAGTGATTTCCCTGCTTGTTGTTTTTGTCCCAGCCAGCAGAGTGCGCCGCTCCAGCAGTGCAGCCTGAGGGGAGATTAACCTGCAGGTCTCTGAAAAGAGAGAGGGCACACACACACCAGCACTGACACACTTATTCACACCCTCTCCCACTTTTAAAGCTAGTAAGTTTACACATGCAAGGGGGTGGAGGATGATGCAGGTTCAATGACTTTGATCGTGTAATTCCAGTGTAATCTCTGTAATCTTTTAAAGTAGAGCTGTTTGAATATACGTTGTATGTGTGTGCTTGTCTAAGAGGCGATGTGTGGCGTGTACATTGAATTAGTGGGATGAAATGCAGGGTGAGACAGCCGCTAAAAGAAAATCTTTAAGAATAAAATGATTTGGCCACTTGCTCTTTCAATTTTTCAATCCAGTCCAGATGGACAAGTGCAAGTTTGAATTTTCGTTTCACGTGGATCTGATAAATAACAGGACATACACTGGGTTGAATCAATCACACTCAGTGCTCTGCTATGCATATGTCAATAGAAAAGTAGATTTATATTTGAAGATGAGAAATAAGTAGGCCTACTTTTAAGAAAACTATACTAACCGGAAGGGAAGCTTTAAAGAGTCACGATGTCCTCCAGACTGCACACTTTCACCTTTAGTGGTATTTTAAATGCATTATTGAAGTCTCATTTTCATGTATTGATAAATAAAACTGAGTTAATAAAGTTTGTTCATGAGAGATTCTGCTTTGACTCTTGTGTTGTTTCAATTTCTTTTTTAATGGGCGTCATATAAAACATACGGTTCAAGACCACTTCATGAAACATTGGTGCATTTTCTATTTAATCTAATCAAGTGTATCTTCAGTTATTGCAGTTGAGAAAACTTAGCATATCATAACGGACATGATGGAAAGGAATAAACTAAATGATTCACGTAAGAGGGATGCTTAAACTCTGTTTAAGTGAGTTATTGAAGTTTGTTTCTATCATCTTAATCAGCGAGGAATGAAGTAAAACGTAAACACTTTGCACAGTATTTTAAAAAGAACCACAGTGAGGGAATAAAACAAACTGGAAACCCCTTCTACAATTTGGTAATGATGGTTTTTAAGAATAATAAAGTTTTTTTTAAGTCGTAATGAGGTCGCAAATGCATAACCTGGATGAGCTGCACCTTCTTTCATAGCACTTAGTCATATGTTGACCACTCCCCAAAATGATTCAGATGTTTGATACATAATTAAAGTAATTATTCTGCAACAGGGATGGAAACACATATCTAGAAAAATCTGAAATGATCAAATGTCTAACGAATTAACTCAGTTTGGCCATACAATCAAATGTTGCTTTCCACCAAAGTCCAGGAAATGCATCAACCAATCTACACAAACCTTTTGTTTACGATGTAAAATAAGAACAGCTATGTTGCACTTGATAGTTTAAAGGCTTTCTGTTCTCAAAATGATTTCACTGGTAGATTATATAGAAGTGGCAAATTAGAGACGGTTCTGCAGGTTTTAGCTGTTTCCTGCTTGCTCTCACCTGGCTTGCGTTAATTGCTTGTTAACAGGCTTGTGCACAGCCTGGGAAAAGGTGCAAAAGAGATCTGGTTCATTTTGGCTCTGTTCAAGCAGAGAAAAGTGTAAACCTGCAGGCCATTGACCGCACATTTACACGAGTCGTTTAATACCAAACAAAAGTTGTTTCCGTTTTAAACAGATTGAAAACAACCATGTAATCTCTTAATTCCGAGTGAAATTACCAAGTGGCTGTTTTATTTTCAGTTTAGAGTCGAAATAAATAATTCCTCTATTATGTAAACATTAAAGGTCGTTTTGCGCATCCTTACCTTCTCCCGCCGCAGTGACGCACATCCGCAATCTTCTCCCGCCTTACTGTTTTGTAAACGGGGAACTCTGCAATAAAGTTTTTTTAAAAAAAGAAAAAAGTTTGCCTCCCGTCTTCAACGTGTCTATTTTCCTTCTCCTCCTCAGGTGTTCAAATAAAGTGAAGTAGCCTAATATACTCGTGTAATAGGATCTGAAGTGAAAACGGTTTTTATTAGTTTCTTTTTGTACGTAGCCATTAGGCTAGAATGAGGAAGTGGTTTGTCGATTTCTGGTATACGTAACTACGTCTCGCTCATCGTCACGTCTGAATTAAAAGAAGTCTAATAAACCTGTTTCCATGTAAACCTTAATGCAGAATTAATATTTTCATGTAAACTCTGATAATAATAATGAAATTTGAAATTATTTAATGCGGAATTAATAATAAAGGTTTAATAAATAATGAATAGATGTTTAATAAATCTAAAATGTCCTGAGGCCTTTTCTGTCCTTTTACCTGTTGGTTAGACATCCTGGGTGGAACATGACATATAATTATGCGTTTTACTCCCAGCCATTTACACTTGTTATACACCATTGTAAAGCAAAGCTTCTTAAGATTTGAATGATGTGTACCATTCAAGGTTGCAGATTTAGTACGTCTTTATTTCTGACCAGTTTCAAATATAAAAATATTTTTCAAGCCTAGCAGATGATACTCCAACAGAAATGGTACTGTTGCATCAGCTGGGTCAAGTGCAAATCCAGTAAACTAGTTGGTCCACAACAAGTGTTTTATCCATAAAATCCAGTTTGAGGTGAAAATTGAAGGATTTCAAGAAGTTGGTCATGCAGAGCCTTTAACATCTAAAATAAGAAGAAATCCAAAAATCAAATTACCATTAAAGAAATAAAAAATGAGCCAGGTGTGTTTATTCATCCATTATCTGTACCACTTTTTCCAATTCACGGTCTAGGGGAGCCTATGCCAGCTATCACTGGGCGAGATGCGTTTAAACCCTGGAGAGGTTGCCAGTCCATCAAAGGTCCGTGTTATAAAATAATTTCTTTCTTGCTTTCTTTCTTTTTTAAATTAAGCAGTCATATTAAATACGCACAACAGGTCATTAATCGCATTTCAGACTGCTCAAAAGAGTACAATGAAGTGAAACTTTTTGGTTCCTAACCCTTGTAGTGTTACAAATTTATTGGCATCTACATCTGTGTAAAAACAGATGTAAATACGGTAATAATAATAAAAAAAAACACAATACAAAGGTACAATACACTCTACATATATTAATTTACATACACATTTGTTTTGCATTACGTTTGTATACCAGTATGCATTTGTGTGGCTTGCAATTTTCTAACAGTCATGACAAATAAATGTTTTACTAACTATTATTCTATAGTTGTAATGTTATTGATACCTATGAATTCATTTTAAAAAGCATTCAGCGGTTTGTTATCAAGTCCTGCACAGTGTGAGTCAAGTGCTTTGAAGGAGAGAAGCATCTAAAACTTGCACAACAGTGGTCCCCGAGAACCATTCACCCTGGATTAAAGGAGTACTAATAGAAGCGACCATCACCTGTCATTTTACTAATAGGGTTACATTAAGGACTAACTCTTTGCTTTGGGTCAAGGCTGCAAAAATCTCAAATACATTCTGTGAATTGTAAAAATCTATATTTCATACTAAAGCTACAGTGCAAACAAATGAGAAAGTTTATATTTGAGCTGTCCATGTAGTGGGGCCTCTCTTCTTTCTTTTTTATATTTTTCTGAGTTAACTGCATTGTAATCACCAGTTTATCACACTTTTGGCCAGCTAACTTTGATGTTTGTGTGAACAAGTTCTTTACACTTCAGTATGTGAAGTCTTCAAGCAGTAATCCCAAAGAGCTTTGCACACCAAGTAGAGCTAGTTCATGTGACAGAATGGTTTAGTAGAAGAAAATAGAATTGTGAACTTCACTTTCATATGCTCATTTTCAGCTTGTCAATGTATTATTAGACAAACCATAACGGACAAGGGGGTATTGGAAACTATCCCAGGTGCGAAGCAGAGTACACTCTGGACATGTCGCCCATGTGTATATATATATANNNNATATATAGGTGTGTGTGTATTTATATATATATATAAGCTTTCTCTCTCTTTCTAAGCATAACTAAGCTTTGACTTTATCCCTTACAGGCTACCATTAGACATATTGATTTCCCTCTATTTTAGAATTCAGTTGTCTCACAGGGCTGTGTTTTTGGCCTGTAATGCTTTTGTTTATCCTCAAACGTTACAAATACAGATCTGAGTAGTAGATGAAACAGGAGCCAAAGTAAATAAAAAGAAGTGGGAGCTGCCACAAAGCTTCATGGCAGAGTTGGTCAATTACAACACAAGTCTCCAGCTTTGAGCCTGCGGTTGGCCACTTATACACACGGTTTCTTAATTCATTCTCTTGCAACACAAGAAACTGTTTACCGTGTAAAAGTAACCGTAAATGTCAGCCACAGCTTACATACAGGCACCCAAGATCACAGATTTGCTGCTATATGGCAAGACAAACACCCACATTACACACTCACACACCACAATACATAAGAAACACACCACAACAACGCTGATATGAGCATATAAAGTGGGGAATGAATGTGTGACTGCTCCTGTATAATTATCAGGGAAGTCTCCTGATATGGAACCTTTGCTGTTCTCACAATGAACCTATTTACTGTTGCAAACCATCAAACACCTTCCATACACACAAGCTCCTGGTTTATACACACCAACATGCACACACAAACACACAGATATACAAAAACGTATACACACAAAACCATTTCAAACGAATGCAGGGAAATAAACAGAGACGAGAGCACACAACCCCTTTGCACCTCTGGGAATTTTACTATTCCGTACTTCTCTGCTTCTCTCATCCCCCTCTCTCTCTTTCTCTCTCTCTCGCCGTCTCTCTCTATCTCACACACACACACACCTTTTCTGTCTCTTCGTCTCTTCCTCTGCTCCTTTGTCTCCCTGATTATGCAGTCAATCCCAGGGTGCTCCACTCACTGAGATCATCCACCTGTCAATCTGAGGCGCACACACTTTTTGCACACACCGTTCCACCAGTGATATTGATATAGAGGAAATATTAATGACTTCACTCACTTGCAATACACTGTTGTGTCTTGCACTTTCAACACTGGGCCATGCAATTCATCAAGACGCAGTTCTGGAAACTTCCAGTCAAATGAAAACAAAAGAGAGGCATGGTGAAATAACACTGGATGCCTCGTCCCTGAACACACACATGCAGAGACACGTACACACACGTCAAGAGATGTCACATCAAGTGGTGAAAAATGCAAGATGGCGTGTAATTTTAGCACATCTTTAACACTTGTCATTCTATTTTTTAGTGCTTTGACATATCTTTTTGGCAGTGTTTTTTCTGATGGTGCAATCTTAAATCTGCTTTTTTTGAGAAAATATTACTGTATAATTTTCCCACTGAAGGAAATAAAAGCAGCGGAAATAGAGGTACAACTGTTTCACAGAAGTATCATATTAGTCATGCATTTTAATGCGTATTGGGTTATCTCATGTGTAGCTAACTATTTACTGTAGTATGTCCTCTCCCATGTATTAACTTCTGTGCATCCTCACAAGAGTTGTAAGTCAGTATATGTGACTAATAACAGTGGGTTCTTATTCTTTATTCGGAAAGTGTACTTCCTGTCTCACTTACCTGAAGTTTTAAGAAAGCGGACTTCAAACTGTGCACATTTTTAAAAGGCAACACTGAATTTGGAGATTAAAGGATAAAGCTTGTGTATCTTTGTTAATAAAAACAAGTGCACACACTGTATCTTTGGGAGCTTTTGCTACAGATTCAAACTTGTTTAGTGCTTAATCCACTGCCCAGAGTTTCTTTGGTTCCACTGAAGCCTGAATGTTGTTTTTTATTCATGAGTCAGTTAGCATTACAGCATCCGATAAACGCAAAATGTAAAAAAAAAAACAAAAAACGATTTCTCATAAAAAAGAGAAACCAAATTATTGTTATTGTGTGCTGGTTATTTATTATGATACTAATAGTTTAATATGCTCTCAGCTAATTTGTATAACAGCATTTCAGAAGATGCCTCTTATCTGGGGAGAAAGACATTAAAACAGCAGCGAAATTCAACTTTTCATCAAATGCCAACCTTTATCTGGATCAAGATGTATTTAAAAACTGAAATACAAGTTCATGTTATTAACATTGTAATTTTTACACACAGCTCCTATTTGACAGAAGCGATGAAAGGAATTACATTACATTACTAAATGACATTTTTTTAATAATCAGAAAATGCATTTTTTTATTGTTTTAGCATTTTCACACCTGAAATCCATTGAGATAATACCCTCTTATAATGTTTTAATATATAAAAAATGCTAGGTATTAAGATGCTTCAATGATTATGTCTCTGCTTACGTTCAGTAACGTGGATGCTTTTTCAATTTCAATGTTTTAAATGATGTTTAATAGATGGCAACAGATTTTACCTGGCATCGTGTGGGTTTTATTGCCAATTTGTTGCTATTGGGAAAATCTTGACAATCATTTATGATTTCCTCAATATTTTCTTATAGTTAAATAAGAATTACATCAACAAACATAAAACAAATGTATTTGAAACAGTTTTGGGCAAATTTTTGTTTAAATTATGATGTTTGAAAATATCTAGAATGTCAAAATTATATGTCAGTGATGTTATATGATCATCTGGCTGTTTGTTTTGGCCTTGTGATGAACTGGTGACCTGTCCAGGGTGTACCCTGCCTCCATCCATCCATTTTGGATGGATGGATGGAGAAGCTGTGATGGAGAAGGCTTCTAACACATCTCGTATGAAAGATACTATCGACATTCTTAAAATAACGCCCCCAAACAAACAATAAAAAGCATTTATTAAGAGTATAGAACAGCAATAACAAAAAACTAAACAAACAAACAAACAAAAAAAACAGATTTAGCTTTTGTCTTCTATATGTAATCTGTTTCTGTTTCTGAGAGACTCAATACACCACAGACAGATACCATTGTATCTCCACAGCTCATTTAATTTCTCAGCCTCACTCCATCACTCTCTGAGATTCTGGGCCTTAGCCTCCTGTGCTCTGATAGTGGAAGTTACCATAGCAACGGAGTGGTCTTGTGGCCCTGGATGTACGCACAAACACATACACACATTGCTTCTTCCTCTTCATCTCTTCATGCATACATATTTGGAGCTACAGGTGCCCCGAAAGTATCATCCTTCCTGTGTTTGATTGACACACTCGAGGGGTTGTGGCTCACAATTAGTGATGCGAGTAATTTCCCACAATGCCCTGCAGCCACTGGGCACCCACTGCGCCCGCAGCCAGCTCATCAATATTCATGAGCCATCCAATGAATATGTAAATGGGGGGAAAGAGTGACTGTCCAGGTGAACAACCGCAGTTCACCAGTCTAAGACTGCTGCATGCATGCTGTCCAGGGCTGTGCAACTGGTATGAAAACACATTGCAGACCATTAAAAAGTTCTCTTCATGATTATAAAAATTAAACAATCATAATTAATGCAGGGCTGCACTGTGGTGAGGTGGTTAGCACTGTAGCCTCACAGCAAGCAGGTTTCGATCCCGAGCTCGGGCGGTGGCCTATCTGTGTGGAGTTTGCATGTTCTCCCGCATGTTCTCTCTTAGCGTGGGTTCTCACTGGGTACTCTGGCTGGATTGGAGACTCTAAATTGCCCATAGGAGTGACTGTGTGTGTGCATGGTTGTTCGTCTCTGTGTGGGGCCCTGTTATGGACTGGCGACCTGTCCAGGGTGTACCCTGCCTCTTCCCTGTTGGCTGCTGGGATTGGCTCCAGCCCCCCCGGCGACCCCGTTTGGGAATAAGCGGTAGAAAATGGATGGATGGATGGATGGATGGATGGATGGATGGATAATCAATGCAAACATTTGTGATTACAAACTCACATAATAAATTCAAAATTAACCTTAAATATGACTATTTTATGCCACTTTATGGGCTATTTTGATGGAATTTTTTATGCATTTTTATTTGGATCGATCTGCAACAAATATCATCCAATTACATGTTTTTTAATATAGTGATTATCTTTTGATACGAGATTAAGATAAGAATAAACATGAAACCATATGAATTCAAAGATTGACAATCAGGGTTAAATTAAAGGACTTTCTGTCCAGCTGTTTTTAGGTCGTGCTTTAAAGGGTTAAACCTAAATGCAACCTTAAGTCATGTGAACTACATGTATTCTAACATTTTTAACAAAACACAATTGTAGCTCATGTTATTGTCATGAATGATAGTAATCTTTGAATTTTTTCCTTAAACCATGAAAAATCTTACACATGTTGTCCGTTTAAATCTCATTCCTTAAGTAACTTATAGTTCTTTTATAGGCTAAAATAAAAAGTAATTTCCTATCCAACCAATAATAAACTTACAATAAGTCTTTTGCATCCCACTGTACTTTTTCAGTATTTACAATGTGACAAGAGGATATGTTTTATAGAAAAATCTATCAAAAATCAATCAATCAATCAATCAATCAATCAATCAATC
>JBAMHX010000025.1:18350837-18372594 GCA_037177515.1 Pseudomugil tenellus | reverse complement strand
AAGTTTAAAAGAATATCTGTCTTGCTTGCAACTTTTTTTTGCTACATAAAAGGCCTGGATACTGAGATAAAAGGGTCATTTTAACATTTAATCCCAAATATTAACCTGAAAATTTGAATGTAAGAAGAAGACTTTTTTTAAAATGCAAAGCGATAGTTCTCTTTAGGAATAACTTGGTATAAGATGAGAAGAAAAACAAAATATGACAGATTTACTTTCTCGCCTGGTCTGTTCTTTAGTCCTTCATTGCATGCAGAGATTTTTATATCTGTAGAAAGCTTTTTCATTTGCAGTGTTTTCTCCTCCGGGCAGACATAATCACAAATGTCACATAAAAGAATAAGACAATATAAATACAGCTAATACAACAATGTAACATGGACTGCCATTAAAATAAATTGCTCTTATGAAGTTTGGCATTTCTACCTCTTTTCCCTTCGCATACCTGCTAAATAGGCAAGCGAGTGTTGTCAGCGTATTGATGAGTTGAGCCGTTTTGTTTTTTTCTCCAGGCAAAATTTCTTTCTTTCATGTTTCTGATCAGAAAGAAGGAAAACAGTTATGAATTAAACATGCTGGCATAATAACTCAGCTGAATCCATATCTTATTGAAAGGTTGTGCTTGTGTGGGTCAGATTATGGTGATAGTTTCCAAAAATTCTCATCATCTGAGGAGAATACCAGGTTTTTTATAAAGTTAGGAGGGTTGGTTTTATGTAACAGGCTGTCAGACACAGTTTAATGGCAGGACCTGGCTATTGAACCTATTACATGAACATTTCCAGCCATTAGGGAGTTTCAGAGACAACTGTTGCAAATTTTAAGACTTCTTGAGAAGTTCCATTAACTTTGTTTAATGTCTTGCTTATCACTCATGGCCTACAATTATAAATCAATGTTATAACATCTGTTCATGGCTACTAAAGGGGATGAAAGAAATGAATGACGGGGCAAAGATGTAGAAAATGTCAGTCAGTGTGATATCATGGCAAAATGTGATTCAGGAGTTGCACCTACTGCAGAAATAGTTAATTGTTTTTAATAATAGCACTAATTGGTACTGATATGACAACTCTTTTTATTTCAGGGCTTTGTGCCAGACACAAAGCAACAGCAACGGCCACTAGTAAAGCTGACAAGCACACAAACAGATGCACTTTGCGGGTGGTTGTCCCTGAGTGACGTTACGACTTGAGTGCACAAGTTTGAGCACTTTGTGTGCTGCGCGTGAACATGGCGGCGCCCATAATTGGCGAGGGAAATTATTTTTAAAAGGCAGATGTCAGAAGCAAATATGCAACTCGGTAATGTCATCTTGACTGGTAGTGGTCAGTGTTTACTATGGACTTTTCTTATGATAGTCCTCCTTTAATACTCTTTTTCTCAAAGTTAGTGCAAGAGCACTCTCACACAGAGATTATTTCACCTGTTATGTACATTTTTGCTCCTTGGAGTTCTGCATTTATGTGGCTAAATGTGTCAGTCTCATTTCTTGCCATTTCATTTCTCTATGTGCATGCTATTGTTGGGTCCAGCATCCAGCTTGTATGATACATCCATGGCTAAACTATGCAGAAGCTCGACTGAGGAAGGCTTTGTGTCCCCTGTGATGCTTATGGAAACTGACTGACATGTTAAAAAAAGTGTTAAGCAAAGAGAAAGTGGACCATGCAAGTTCCATTTAGAGTATAGAGTACAACTTTACAAAAACAAATTGTTTCTTACACTTTCACATCTGGTTAGATTCTTGTTTTGCTGCTCTTGACACATCAGGGACTCACTGAAAAACTTGGAAAGTTACATTTTCAACAGTAGAAAAGAGTATTTTATAATGTTTTTATAATATTAGACGTCATAAAAGACTTTAAAACCTAAATACTTTCTTCTAACACAAAACTTTTACAGCAAGTGGTCAGTACTAGGAGTTTTAAGGTTTAATTTAATGTTGAGTAGATTTAGTGAAGTAGTTAGGATGTAACCTGATGCTTGATGACTGGTGCAGAGAACTTCTGCGGTTCTAAGGATCTCCATCATTTTAAATGAAAGTGTACTTGGACAGCTTTGCTTTAACCTGTGAGATATACCTGTACTGTTTCCTTTCATCATGAGGGAGACAGTTTCTCTTTCAAATACTTCTACTCTCAAAAAAAGACATACCGTATGTTATGTTATGTAAGTGTTATGTAAGTGTAATATTTAATGTGCAACCAACTTATATACCGCTGAAAAAGTCTACCCCAACTTTAATTTTCTTAAAACTTTATGGAAACAAAATATGTTCTTTTGAAGATTGCACATGATACAAATGTGTTAATAAAAGTTGTAAACACGTAAAATTGTGGATTCAGATGCTCCACTACAAAAGTATAGAGCTGTAAGCTTATTACATTATAACATGATAGTTTGATTGATTAAGGAATTTTATTTGAACATAATGACACATATGAAGAAATTATATTAAACATATAACCAAAGAAGAGAAAAACAGTTAAAAACAGTTTATATAATCCCACCTCAGTAATCAGATAATCCACAAACCATTATCACACTTACCATCAGGCACTATATACTATATAATGATCAGTAGTCTTGCTAATAACACAGTATAACAGTGATACTGTATAATAATAATAATAATAATTATAATAATAATAATAACAACAATAATATCCTATATGTCTTGCAATCTAAAATCTTTCAATAATATATTACAATGATGGAGTAAAGCAATAATAGCAATAAGAATAATAACAATAGCAACAATAATGGCCACAATTATACCAATAATGATAACAGAAATACTCAGTCTACACAATACTCTTTCATTTTTACATTTTATTGCTTCGATGTGAGATGCATTATTGTAAAAATGTGAAGCTCGTTACTTTACAACATGATTGTAACATATGGAAGCCTGGAGGGAATGTGAGAGAGTATAAACCAGTTTTATTTACACAAGGCTGATAGAGGGGAGATCCAGGTTGGGTGTTCTATATCCAGTCCAAGGTAGAGATTGGGAGCGGAGAGAAAGCTGGGAGACAGTCTTGGGTCAGAGTTGGGAAGTCAAGCCGAGGGAGAAAGGAAAAATGGCAAGGGATCCAAAATCAGGAAGATGGGTTGAGGGAGATCCAGGATCAGGCAGAAATCAGTAACAAGAGATTAGTCTAATATGAATCCACAAACGAGCAGGTGTGTCGGAGCCGGGGAAGGGAAACAGGATGAGATGATGAGGACGGGAAAGAGCTTGTAGTCTAGATAATGTCTGACGAGGAATGACTGGATCTGTGCAGGTTATATGGCTGTGGGGGAATACGGAGTAGTTGCAGGTGATCAGGCATGATGAATCTGGTGGCAGGTGATGGTAATTGGGCTGATAAGGTTCGGAGCTGGGGTGTGGCAGAGGCAAGGCATGACGGTGATACATTTTGAGGTAAAGACGTTGAATAGAAACCATATTTGTCTTTGGATTACGGAACTGTCCCTGGAATAGAGCAGACAAATGCGTGATTTACTAAATGAAGTTGTATTTCATGCTAGACTGGGACAATGGTGAAGCATAGAGGACAGAATAATCTGTATAAGATGTATTTTGCTCCAATATTTCCAGCTCACAGCAGTGTGTGTTCACAGTACCTTCTGTTTCATGTTGCGTATTATAACAGGATAGTTTTCCAATTTTACTGTAAATGATCCCATTATTATGTGATTTGTTCTCTTATTTTGTTTCGGTGACAATGTTATGCCTCCGCACTGATAAAACTTAAAAAGAAGAAAAAGTTTGCTACTATTTAGAGAAACAATATCACTAATCTAGAGCACATACATAACTTCATTTCTGTTTTGTCCATCCGCCTGTGTTGTGTCCGTGTGTTTCTGTGTGTGCTTGAGTGGTATGCTGTGTTGCATCTCCCTGGTGGTGGAGATGGAAGGCGACATGGTGGGCTGCTCTCTGTCAGAGGAAAGCGAGTGTTAATATTTAACAGAGGGAGTCTCTATTTAGAGCCTGCCGCTTCTTCTTCTCCCTGGTGGACAGCACAACACTGTTGCCGACTGGTGCCGTTATGGAGGAAAGCTGTAGGAGGCAGCCGAACGTCACTAAGTCTCACTGACAGAATCAGTTTGCAGATGAGTTTTAAAACGCGTCGTGCTGTTTTCAATGACTGCATGTTTGTGTGTGTGTAGGTACTGACAATCTCTAATTTAAGAGTTTCTCCTCAGAGACACTTTCATTTTATCCTAACATACTTTGCACCTAAACTTATAGACCAGTGACAGGGCACCTCAGTGCACCAGTACCAGGATGAAAACTGGAGAGTGAGACATTTTTTTCACAAAAAGGGATTTTATATTCATTTAAATCAAGTCTTAAAAACAATCGAAAGTTCTCACAAAGCAATCAGCCATTCTCATTATGAACAACTGCTTCATTATGTTGCTGTATGTTTACTTTGGTCTCTACTCATTAAGTTAATTTATCTGTATAGTCTACTTCCACTGAGATTTAATCAATATATGGAGTAACTTTTTTTTTTTTTACTGATTATAGTTTATCTTGTAAAAGATTTGTGGGAAAAAGCCTTCCTGAGTCACTTCTACCTATAGTATGTAATGCAACATATATTTGTTAAGACTGTTTATATTAGTAACTGTGATTGCAACATTTAGATAAAAAGTATTTATATAAATGTCAAAAAGGAAAAGGGAAATGTAAAAGAAACCTTTGTGTCCTACTTTTTCCTTAATGCGAACTGTAAATGGTTAATTTAATAAACTTTACCTACAGTGTGTCTGATAATACAATAATATGACATTCTGCAGCTTTTTGCTGTCACTATGGGACATCATAACCAGATAAATGCAGAAAAATATACTGCAGTAGAAATATTTATATTAGTAGAATTTTAGCTGTAATAAAATTAGAATATTATTATTGTAAAGTAAGAGTCTGGAATTGCCTTATGTGACCACAAGAGACTTCTTTCTGCACGTTTAGATGTCAGTTGGAAGCTGCAGAAAAATATGTGAAAACAACAGTATTATTGTTATATATGGACATTTTCCAAAACTTCACATTACACTACTGATCCATCCTAATTACTGTTGCCCTCAGTCTGCCAGTAAAACAGACTGGAAATCACTTAAAAACCTTTTCTCCCAGAATAATGTGCTACTCTATATTAGAAAGCTTGTAACTTGATGGCACCTAATATTATAGATGCTGATACCACTATTTCTAAATAAAGAAAAATAGACAAACATACAAATAAAACATGTTTTGTTTAGCAAAATCTTGAACTTTTCTGGTGAAAGTAAATGTAAAAAAATCATCAAGACAATTAACTCAAAACATTATAATCTGTTCAGTTATTTAGCATGAAGTGGTTTTTTTGTCTTGCAAGACAAATCCAAGAAAATGACTTTTACATGTGAAAAAAATATTTTTGAGGAGAAGCTAGTTGATCATCTCATATCATTACTTCTAAATTTTTGAGAGTAATACAATGAAAAATGCAGCATACATAAGTCCTTAGTATCTAAGACAGATTTTTCTGAAGGAATGTTGACAAACTGTTAAGTTATAGGAGGCTGACCCTGTGATGTGGCCCCTCTTGAACTTTAACCCTCAGGATGAGACCTTATTTCAAGGGTCAGTGAAAGCTTTTTATCTGAGAGGAAGATGAAGGACAAGCTACCTCTCAAACCTTTTTAGTTCAGAGGACTTGTATTTATAGATGTTAACGTTCGGACACGTGTGGATTACATCTTAAAGCATCCTTGTAGATTTTTACTAATAATCCATTCAAAAACATTAAGCAGCCAGAAATGCAAAGACAGTCTCAAAATATAATAACTGATTAGCAGGTCATGTAAAATTAATCGTAAGATGTAATTAGAATGATCATTCCCAACATTATTCTTAATGAAAACTTAATTTTGGTTTGAAGAAATTCACCTGAAATCACAAGATCAAGGTTTGGATTTAGGTTTTACAGCAACTTAGGAGACATATTTTTATTTTTGTTGCTAACCAGTCCTCCATTTACAACAACACCTCTTTCTGATTATCTCCAACAAGGAGGTCATGCTTTCAGTAGAGTTTATCTGTTTGTTTGTTTGTGAACAATATAACTTAAAAGGTAATGGATGAATTTTCATAACATTTTCAGGATATTTCCAGAATGGGAAGATAAATAAGTGATTATTTTTAGGGGAGATCTGGATCACCGTCTGGATCCAGGAATTTTTTAAAGGAATCTTTACCATTGCAAGATAGAGTCATTTTCAACATGTGTGTATATAACTCAATTAAAAATACCCACATTGCTAGCTTGATGGAGGTCTGCACTCTCCGATTGCTTTTCTAGTTTGTTTATATGATCATAAAAGGTCACCAACATAAAAATGGAAAACCTGAATGCTCCTCCATTCAGAGAAGTTAATACAGTTTACCAAAGGAAAATCTTATTGGCACACATATTATCAAATTAAAACAAAACTTCACTTTCCATTCTGCTTTTGATGCAAAGCACGTCTAATGGTAATGTCTACAAGATCTTTACAAATATTAGTTCTCCTGTAATGACAGTTTCATTCCCCAAGACTGCCGGTTAGAGGCAACAAGAACCAGTGATCTGGAAATTAAATCAAGAATAAATTTGTGTAATATTCAAAACTAGCTCCAGCAAACTTAATTAGCAGAAACAAATAAAGCATTCCAAATGTGTGTGCGCGTGCATGTGGATGTGTGCATGATCTGATGGGATCAATAGTCGTTTGGGAGGCCCAGTTGGCAGCTGCTGAGAGCAGGAAACAGGTGCAGATATGGCTGCTTGATGTACAAGGTGACTGAAATGAGATGAAACCGCTTGACCCCCAGAAGAACCAATTAATTAAACAAAATCTCCTGCAACAATGAAACTAACAGCTCAACTGTGGCAAATAAACGAGGAATGCCCAGATCCTGCCACAGCCCCCCCCCACCCCCCCTTACGACACTTCGACATATCCACATGAATAAAGAGAGGGATGCTAAAGTTCACTGGGGAAAAAGATTGGAGATTAAATGTTTGTTGCCTAGCAATTAGATGCATTTTCCAATGACACACTAGCGAGAGGATGGGTTTGTGTGCCAGAGATCAATAGTTACTGGAAGGATTTTTAACAGGCCTCTTCTTGAGAGCATAGTGCCGCAGCAGCTAAGATGTTCGGCATGCTAATGCTACTGTTAATTATGCAACTGTGTGAAATTGGTAGGCACACACAAATGCACAGCTGTACGTCAGGGACCACACACTTACAAGAGAAATTACAACAGATGCAACAGCATTTAAATCTCAAATCTGCAAATAATTCAATAATTGTCTTTATTTATTTATTTATTTATTTGGACACAGTGTCAAGTGCTTTTACATACATGTATTTCTACATAAATACAACGCCAAAATGCACCAGCTTTCCACAACTAAACACTTCTGTGGCCTGACTGGTCCTAAAGTACAACCCAAGTTAAACTGTAGAGATAAATTCACAACAATATTTCTGTTTAGACTCTGTTTGCTTGGATTCGCTGCTCTGTTTGGGGAATTGTAAAAGGATAAACAAACGCTGACTTGGATCAAAGAACAAGACTTAGCCTGCCTGTAAACGCAAAGCTCACTTCAAGTGGACCAAATACAGAGCAAAGTGTATTGTAGGGTTCAGTGAATGGCATCGTGGGTAAACACACCGATAAATACAGGTGCAGGACCATGTTGGGAGAAATGGAGAAATGTTCACATGTAGAATGCTATGAAAGTTTGGATAGAAATGCGAGCAACCCAGTATGTCTATGATCTGATGCATCTCCATGTTTTACTCTGGTAGAAAAGGCAGTTAATGCCTTCATCGACTAGTTAATGCCCTGCATTTTTTTTCCCTTATTTAATTTTTATACTTCATATGTTTTTAAAAAGGTACGATTAAAACTCAGTCCTGAAGAATTTTGCATCAAACAACTGAACCGGGTTCCCAGTTATTCTGATTAGCATCCTGTCCTGGAGTTTATTGCTCTTACAGCCCTGTATCTTCAAAAGACTTCATCTCCTAAAGAGTAATATTTGTATCTGTATTTGGTCCATTTGAAGCAGCCCGAGCTGAGCGTTTGTAGGTAGGCTGAGTCTTATGCTGAAAAACAAACTTTCTAAAAAAAACTCCTGTAATCTGTGTTGCTACAGCAGCCAGATTACAGTGTATTCTGTTATTCAGATGACAAAACATGAAAAGTGTCTAAAAGACTTTTTACAGATGACATTCAGTTGATTAAATTTGCAACTTTGTCTCCTGTCATGGCTAGAAATTTGCTTATTGCTTAAATATCTTGTAATTTGCACTATTTTCTCAGACAGCATGACCTAAATGTATATATTTCAACTAAAGTGACTAAAGTGACACTGCAATAAGTAAAGCTGAACTGCAGTAAGCACATTCAGTAGGGTTGGCTTGATGGAAGAGGATGTTTGAGGTGTATCGGTATCAGGTGGCCATCACTTCTGAAGCGTCAGGCAAAAATCTTGAATGCTGCCCTAATTGAGTGCCCCCTCCCTCAGCCAGCATGGTCCTGGTGTCCCCTCTCTGGGGGCCTGTGGAGGCTGGTGTGGCTGTCTGGGGGGGCCTGACCCCAAAACCCTGCCTGAGGCACTGACTGCCACCAGCCTGAACCCTCCCTAACCCCTAACTATCTCACTACTCTCACAGCTTTCACTCTCTGATGCTCTGCTTCTCTCTGTCCAATTGGCTCTGAGCTACAGACTTCTTTTGTCTGTCCTCGTTATATTACTGATACTACACTCACACGCGCACACACACACACATATACACATACACACTAACATATTCATTTTTCACTAATTGCAGCATTGTTCATTGAGCTGGACAGATGGTAAACAAAGACAACTCTATAATAAATTGAGAAAGTATGCTCAAAATATAATCAATTATGTTGAAAAAGTTCTTTAAGTTTTAATACATGCGTTATTAAGGTCCAACAGATTTATCTACTGCATCTTGTTTTACATAAGCAAAAATAATACAATATTAGGAAATCATGCAGATTTTGGCTCATTAGTCACATGTAGGATGTTGTTTTTTTCTAGTGTTGGCACAGAAAGACTTTCCACATTTTAAGTTGCTCTTTATAAAGAAAGAAACACTTGTGGTGCAATAATTTACCAGAGCTGTCCTTCTCAGAAAATAAACTGATACAGATTAATCTTCTTTATGAATTAACCTATCCAAATTGTACCATTCTGAATATAAGAGCCGAAACAAGTTTAGTGTGCACCTTAAATTCTGGGGAGAACGAAAATACTAATGTTAAAAGCAGGCTAGGACGTGTTTTCCAAGAGCATTTTTGACTAAATTGCTTCACACCCCGAAAGCAGCCAATATAATTAAATTATCTAACACAGAGAGACACAGACAGAAATAGTAATCTCTGGAACAGAAAAGACTGAATAAAACACCATCCAATTCTTTCAACTGGCCCATTCTAAACAATTGGATGGTGATGTGTACTGCTATTTGTCCCCCCCCCCCCCCCCTGCAACCTGTCCATCTTTTCAGGCATGAATCGCACGCCCAAAGAGGCTGAGAGCACTTGTCATGGCAATAAATAGTTTGGCTAGTTGTGGGTCATCTTTTTCTAAATGTAAGGCTGCAGGCAGTATCTTCATAAATGAGGAGGATTACTTTTTTTATTTTTGATAGATTATCTTCACAGTTATGTCCATATCCTTAATAAACATGCTTCCCTCACCTAAATATTGAGAAATTTAGACTTTACTATTATTCATATAATAGCAAACTTTGTTTATGCACTAAATGAATTCCACAGATTAATTTTTTGCATTAAATTTATTTAATTTTGACGGTTGTGAATAAACCTTGTGTAAGAGTTAATTGCATTTTTGATCCTGGAATAAATTTTTTATTTCATCCATGCATCTTGTTGCTTTATTGCTTTATCAAATCAAATCAAATCAAACCAAACTTTATTTAGCCTCAGCCAACCCCAGCTCCCGGTGCAGAGACTCCTCAGAGGAAACACAGGAAATTCAATAACTGCAAACCAGATTAAAAGAAGTAAAGAACCTAAAATAGATAAATAAATGACTACAACTAAAAGAATAAATACTAATTAAAAGCTAAGCTAAAAAGATGCATCTTGAGCCTGCTCTTAAAAACCTGAACATTTTCTGCAGCCCTGAGGTCCTCCAGCTGACTGTTCCAAAGTTGGTGGCCGAAGAACTGGAAAGACGCCTCACCATTAGTAAAAAGAAGGGTGCAGCTTAGGCAGAGCAAATGCCTGACCCCACCTCTCTGACACAGCACGGTGGAGACTCCTGCGCCCTTACCTAAAAAATTTAGTGCCATTTCCACCAGGAATTGTATAAAATGGCTGCTGCTGCCCTCTCATCAACAGACACACCCCCGGACAGACGCCTCTCTGTTTAGTGCAGGCGGGGCAGATGAGTGAAGGAGCAGAGAGCACGGCCGAGTGAACTGTTCCCAGGTCCGGGTAGAGACCTCGCAGCAAGAAATGAGTTCTATCACAAAACTATGTTTCGGTGCATGTTGCAAAATACATAATATTATCATAAATATATGAAGGATAGACTGTGAAATGGCAAATATAGCAAAATATTTGACCTTTAAACCAGATGACATTAATGGATAACTGAGAAAGATTGATGAAACAACTAAAGCAAACAGTGAAAAGCAAGACTCTATAATGATGACACACTTTTAGACATGCAGACAATGACTAAACCATTCGCCAAAAAAAAAAAAAAACAACAACAAAAAACTTTGTAATAAGAATGATTAGGCTGTTACAAATACAGGATGGTTTATGACTAGAAGAGTCATAGTTACAGGCTGCATTGTCTTTCTCAGGAAAAAAACCAATACACGCAGTCAAGCTGGTTCCGTCAAACCTCTCGCCTTCATCCAAAAGCAGCTGTCCATCATATTGACTGACAGCTCAGAGGAGGGCTCTGACGGGCAGATGAGAGCAGGAAGCCAACCTCTGCCTCAGAGGCAACAGCAGCAGCCCTGTGTTCTCCTGCCCACCTCCCACCACCTCCTCCTGCTCAACTGCCCGGGTTTCACTGCCTTCTGCAGGCCCTCCTCTCTCTCCTCTGCTTGCAGCCAATAAAATGTTGGCCTCATCTCATTTAGGTACAGTTTTGTTTGTAAGGACTGGATAGCTCTTTGGCCCATGGTTAAATGGTTAAATGAACACGAGAGAGAAATAAACCCAACAAACAAACAAACATGTCGCTAAGAGCAGGAGTATCCATCTGGTATCTAAAGAGTGCTGAGAAACTTTTAACCGCTACAGCAACTCCATTATTGCTCCAAATATGATTCCCACATATATCTTCAAATTCTTGTTTTTTTGCTTCCATCATGCTCTTTGGGGCTGATCTGAACCACCAGCACCACAATCATTCTCTTTTATTGCAGTTTCACCTTCCTCCTCAGGCCCTCCATGCTCACCAGGACCACCATCGGCCTCCTTTTATGGACCCATACCTCTCTCCACAGTATACCAAACATCCCTCCCCAGGCTCACCTTGTTCTCTAGACCCACCTTGTTCTTTGGACCCACCCTCATTTCTAGGCTCCCCATGGCCACTTGGCTTTCCAGCTGCTGGATCACTCTGGTCTCCGAGCTCCTCGTGCCCACAGCTAGAGTCTCTTTGAAGTTGCCCTCCTGGCTGACAACACAGGGGTTTGTGGAAGGATTGGTGTGCATTTGTGAATGTGTAGGTGAAGAGCGTACGTTTGTGTGCACGTATACACAGAAACACCAAAAACGTGCACAGCAGCTTAAGACGAAGAAACTTTGGTGTGTATGTGTGTGTGTGCACATATGTGAATTCTCTCTTTTCTTGTTCACACACAAACACAGAAAAAAGGCAAACATGAAAAGGACTGAGTGATGAGCAGCTGACAGCAGCTCAACTGGTTCTACTTGGTTTGGGCATGGTGGGCGGAGCCTAATGTGAAGATTGACACATGTCATAACCAGTAAGACTCCTGCAGTCCATGTGTCAAACCACACAGAAGTGCAGAAAATCTGTTGCAATCAAATAATATATGTATGTTTAAAGCCAAGAATCGCCTCTGAGTTTGTTTTTAGACATCACAGGTTGCCTGCCGCATTATAAGTTATGATGCACATGCTGCATCAAAACAACACAAGTGGAAAAGGAAGCAGTGAAAGTAGAAACAAACTAAATAAAATTCAATTTATTCTTAATAATTTACCAACAGTGTTTTTATGTTTTCAAAATTCATGAATATTTGTTACATGCGTTGCCGGGTTTTGTAGCTATATTTGGTTTATTTGTATTAAATATAATGATGCCTGATTACACTTGTAGTATAAAAAAAATCAAAATTTTATCAACGATTCCTAATTTGCTCTAAATCCAAACCCTTTTTATGACTATTCTCATGCAAGAGTGATTTTGTTTCTGCTAAACAAAAACCGTCGATCAAGTTCATCCTCTGGACTCGAGGCTCATCCTCATGTCATTTAAAGCAAAGTCTCACTTAAACTGAATAGTATCAAAGCTAGATAAAAAAAAAAAAAATATTTACTTGATTTGACAGTGAACTTTTTTTTTTTGTCTTGTCCAGCATCTAAGCAGGCAAAATGTTGTGCTGCTATGTTGTGCTGAGCAATTTTGCTCTGTCAAGAGGACCTTTCTGTATATATGAATATACAAAGATCCTCTTGATAATTAGAATTCTTTATTTTTTATTTATTTATTTTTAAATGTACATTCATTGCTGGACCGACCAGAAAAGACAGAAAAGGAAAAAGAAAGTACAACCCCAATAGAAGAAAGTGCAGACACCACAGAAGAAAAAACTGTAATCCAACCAGATACTATTCCATTCGCTACACCTGTATTTAGAGCTAAAGTGTCTCATGGGATCCCGCAGTGTCAGAGATCCACCAGAGCGCATATTCAGTGAACTTTTATTAAAAGTTAGAGCGCACCTCTTTTTCCTGATTTACATAACTCCCGCTTTGGAATCGTGCTAAAACCTTTCATTATGATAGGATGTGTTGTCTAAACATATCAATAGTTTCTGTGAATTTCATTAATCTTTACAACTCTGAGTGAGGTTAAAATGGTAATTTCATCACTAGTTTGAGCAGCGCACATAAATCTGCTCATGAGGATTAAGCTGGTGATCTCTGACTAGCAGAATAACCTGTTAAAACTTTGTATAGCCTTACTTGAGTGGTGGGATTTCTCTTCTGCACTTTGGTGTGAAATTAACAAAGCAGATGATCCGCTGACCTTTATCAGTGGAAAACTACGATGGCAGTAGAGTTCCTTACCTCATTTGTCTTGGGATGGTTTCAGGTTTCAGCTCTGCACACACTGACATTCAGCAACACACCTTAGATGCTCATTATATGAATTATTGCCAAAGTCAGAACAATTCCTTCAGAGTCTTTTGAGGCACACGTCAGCTCTTAAAAGGACCATTTTGATCCATTTACCGCTTTTCAACAGGAGTAGTTTTTTTTTTTTTTTTTTTACAGAACTATAGGAATCCACACACTTCTCCCTCAAGGGGCACTGCTTAAATGTCATTTTTGTCAAATAGATTTTAACAAACTTTAAAATTCTTATTAAACACTGCATGTCACAACCCATCAACTTTGATGCTGAGAGCAGCTTTAGATGCTCCATAATGATCAAATGTGTTTTTGATATGAAATGAGACAACACTGAGGTGCTGTCTGAGGAGGATTCACATGCCTTAGCTGGCAGTTGTAGCTGGATGTTCGGCCTATGGCTGGCGGGCTGCTGCTAGCACTCCACCAGCCAGATGAGAGCCGGGTTAATGTTGGGATTTGTTCCCTAAAGCTCTGACACAGAGGAACTACTGATCAGCTCCGCCGTCAGCCTCAAGACCTGGTAATCGCTAATCAGCGCTTACACAACCTCCATTTGACTGAAACACAAATGCAGTCTCATAAGCACACGCATGAGCAGGACTGAACAGTGACTCAAAGCCCACCAGGACATTTTATTTGTTTGAGTGTATGCATATGTATAAGCCTGGAGCCTTATTTTTTGTTTGTTTTGTTGTCTAATGATTAAATAAATGGATTTATAACTACAAAAAACAAAACAACACTTCAGTTTCTTTGCAGCAAACTGCATCCTAGTTTCCCAACTTTTCATCCCGAAGTTAATCTTTTCACTTCAACTTAACTTCTTTTAAAACAAAAACAAAAACAAATACTTTCTAACAGCCTTCATCCTCCTGTAAATTAGAGTTTAAAGTAACGTGATGCTTTTGATTTAGAATCAAACGTAATTAGGACAATGATTTCATACTCCCATTTTCCACTAATAGGGTCTCCGTTACTGTAAAAAATTATTTAAAATGTTATTTAAGAGAGATATTTAAGACATTAAGCAGCATGTCTTGTGAACCTTTTCACTGTTATTATTTAAACTTTTCCTCATGATAGAACTGTAGCTTTTTAAAGTAAAGATTTATTTTTTTGTCTGACAAATGAAGGTGTAGTCAACTCAAATAGCAAACTGCTTGTCACTACATGACAAAACTCCTTATACTCTGTTTTATGCATAGTGAAGTAATTGTAAAAGCAAGATTAATTATTCTAACAATTATTAAGTAAAAAATCAACTTATAGCATTCAACTGTTTAACATAAAAAATTGTTTAACATACTGTTAAATGCTTAAATCCACTAGACCAGACACAAACATTGCTGATATTTTGAAGCAAAACCTCAAAACTATACTTTTCCATCTATCATTTATTAATATATCCACTTTCTGTTGTTGATCATCTTCCGCAGACATATCAATAAAAATAAAGGATATAAGTGTATGCTTGTTTATTGTACATGTTTGATTTTTTTTATCCCTGCAGCCAATTTCATTGTCTAAAATATTTTATTAAGACTATAAATTGAATATATTATTACATACTATATAGTTATTTTAGTTGCAGCACTTCATTGTGAGACATAACTGAGTGTTTAAGTAATTTTGCCACTTCATGTCTTCCGCCTGCTCTTGTTTAAGGGGGTGTAGATGTCAGTGAGAACATCAGGGGAAGATGTGCTGCTGTGTGGTAAAATAAAATAAAAAAAAACCCAATGAACTGTTTGCTGTCCTAAATTGTTGTTCACTCCTAACTAACGCACAGCCAGAAAGACCTGGGAACATTGCAATAAAACATGCTTACAATTTTAATTTCATATATTTAACATCTTCTATTTCTGAAATAATCCACCTTTTTAATTACTATAAATCATGAATGTAAAAATTAGGATTCAATTACTATATAATTCTGAACACGGTGTTTACTTTTTTGTGTCCACATTTCTATAAATGTTTCTGGTGGAAAAAAGTACTGACATACAGTAGATATATTTACTTGGAAATATATTTTTGTGCAAACATTATTTGTATTATGTAAAAACTTTTGTGAAAAATAGATAACATTTGCTTAAATCTGCCACAGGAATATCTTTTTATGCAAGATATATTCACAAAGTATAGTTATTGAAGCATGAAATGAGTCATACTTTCAGCAGCTTTGTGCATTAACTTAATCCGTTATGATCGCAGTTGCACAACATCCATCAGACAGGACCATCAGCCTCTTAATTCAACGTCTCCATCAAACTGAATATCTACAGCTGATCTCACTTTCCACCGCTCTTCCCGCAAATCATTTTGCTCAAAATCTCCCCTCAATCACGAGTCGGCATTTTCTCTCTGTCCCACCACCCCTGCCCTACACCTCTCGAATTGGACTGGTCATATGGAGGGGTAATATGGGTATTGTTCTGGGCTGGGCCGGCCTCTCCACAGGAACACTGGATTCTGTTTGAAGTCGTGATCCGGCACAGCCGACTCACCTGCAAGATCAATACACTGGGTTCAAAGCTGCCGGCTTCACAGAGAACACACTCTTATTAATTTATAGTAACTTCTAGAAACTTTGTCTGAAGGGAAAAACCTCCAACTCTGTGTGGTGGATAGACAGGGGGAATTATTAATATACCTGGTGAGAGAAAGAGAAACACGGAGAAAAAGGGAGAGACCAACCAACCATCTTCTAACACCTTATATGAATATTTAAATGAGTTACTGTTTGATGTGGATTGATCATACAAAAAGTGTGTGTGTGTGAGTTAGTTTTGTGTGTCAGAAGGAGACAGATGGATAAGGAACATGGTTGAAAGACTCATTAGATCAAGAACAAGTTGAAGTGTGCACGTGTGCGTGCATGCATGCATATGTGTTTAACTCATTAAGCTAGTCTATTTGAGTTTTCCTTTGTTGTCAGATTTGATGATTTAGGGGAAATTTCCATCCTTGAATTCAAAGCATTCCCATTCGATGCTCCAAGCCCGCGGCACCAGGAATGAAACACTTTGCATCTATATTTAATGGTATCAATTTATCAACAGGAACAATCTCAGGATGTTGGCTCAGATTTGATTCCATGTTCCCCTGTTTTTACCTGAGGGACACACGTGCATGTTTTCTCAGCGTCGTTCCATTACCATACTCTTCTCTCTGTTTCCCACGTTTATGCACTGGTAATAACCAACAAGTTATGTACAGTGCAGTTCGCTCTGAGCTTCTAAACTTCCCACAGTAACACTGTGACAGGGGAGCAAAAAACTAGCAAAATGTTCCCCTAATGAAAACAAGGAGGGAACTATTCTATAAGAAACAATACTTTCAGATTGCAGATGACATATAAAAGCTCCACTAATAAAAGAAGAAAGACTTCTGCATCCAAAGAAGTAATTTAAATGTAAAAATAGAAACAATAACTAAATAAAACTTGATAAAAGCATAGCTCATTAAAAGATGACTAATTTTGATAGACCAAAAATGATATATCTGCCAAAGACATCAGATTCCTAATTTATACTATATATGCAGGCTATCTCAAGTGGCTGGGGCAGGAAACATGAAAGCTTTCTTTTATCTCTGTCCGCGCAGCACATTAGGGACGGACAGCAGACATGTTTTGTGATCTGATGTTTTTCCTCCAAATTCATTCTCCACATTCGTCCTGAGTTTGCTTTGAAATCCGGTGGAGGGTGTGATAAATGTTTGCAAAAATGTGACAGAAGTTAGCTCAGATTTGATTTATGAGTAAATAGATTTACCGCACATACTAAAAGTTGGATTTTGCACCACAGTGGCTGTGCATTGTTTGTTGCAACTAAAAAAAACCTTTAGCTTTCAGAGTGGATGCAATAAGTAATAAGATTTTTTTTACCAATTTATTTTTTATTCTTGGATGTAATCTAATGGCAAATAATTATAATAATAATAATCAAACCTTTTTTCATAAAGTTTAATCACCATGTTTGAATCCAGCTTCTCAGGAAGCGTGGGAGAAGCAGATATGAGAGCATCAGGCTTTTGAAGTGATGTCAGATGCATCCAACTCTCAATGTCAGTTGCTAAACAAACATATCTGAAATGCTGATTCTGATGCTAAAAGATTTTCTCTAACGCATGATTTCACGCCTCTAGAAAATATTAGGGCTAAAGCAACGCTGCATTAATGACAGAGAGAGGTAGGAGATCTCCTCTTCATCCCACCATTATTGATATAAGGTGCCTGCCTGTGTTAGCTTAAGACTTCTAGAAGTATCTAGAAGTCTGTGTGTATGCTGCATATAAAAGCTGTTCCATCCTCGAAACCAACTAAACTCCCAAAAGCTCAAAGTAGCAAGGTTCAAGAGTGCACAGTTCAGCTTGAGAAGGTGAAAGTGTGTGAGAGAGATGCTGGAGTGGTAGATTTTAAATGAATGTGTGTTTGCTTGTGTGTGTGTGGACGGAGTCCTGCATGCAGGACGCTGCAGTGAACTTTCAGGAATGTAAAGAGAATCTTAAGTCAGTGTGTAGAAAGTGAGGGGCTTCCCTTTCAACTAGAGCTCCCCTGGACACAAAGATATGATCTATGCATTGACAAGCAGAAACACACATCTGGAAACACATGTAAACAGATGTACAAACACACAGGGTGCGTGAAGATATGCATATGTACGCAAAAGGAAAAACACATATGGGATGTTATTACCCATGGTAATAATAACTCACCATACGCACACACAGTGGAATACACACACAAACTCCTATACACACACACACTTTCCTCTTTTTGTGTCTCTCAGTAGTTCCTCAGTGTTTCATCTGACAGCTTATTCCCAGAGAGGCTCCACTCTGTATTCACCCCAGATCCCCTCAGCAGAGACACCCTGTGAGCACACACTCCCAGGGTGAGTGGGGGGAAGGTGACCTCGGTCCACAAACGCATACACACTCTGATACAATCACATTTTCCACCAACAAACACAAACTCTCCAAATTCACACAGCTCTTTCTAGATAATCAGTTCAGGAGGGAAAATTTTACTTTACATTATGCTTTTAGGAGTTGGATATTTTTGAGATGTTTGACAAATCTGTAGTGTTGTTCCTTAAATGTGTTCAGGGGATTTGCAGGTGACATCTTAGCCTGCGCATAAAAGATAGATGGAACCTTCTTGAGTCACTCGGAGGTTTATGAAGAGCTGAAGTGAAGCTCATTGAGCGGTTCCCATCTTTGCCATCTTGGCAGCGTTCATTGCTCTAGAAAGTGAGCAAAAAAGTGGAGCTGAGAGTAAAGCAGTGAGCCTGAGGGTGGATGATTGACACTGATTATTAAACTTTGAGCTCCTAAAAACTTACCCAACTAACTCGGATCTAATGGGAGCTAAACAGCTAAGAAAGGTAGATGGGCTAAAACTAACAAACGCTGTCAGTCAGCTAAAAACTCCATCTGTGCTACACTTTCCTTTTTTGCTATCAGATGGATATCAGATGCCTGTCAATCAATAGGACACACCCCTAATAATGCTGAATTTAAAGGTTACATAACATCGAAACAGATGAGTTAAGAAAAATAAAACAAAAAAATCTCAGTTGATATTTAGGTAAACTTGACCTATTAAAGCTAAAATGTTTTTGTACCAGGCTGTAAACATGTTTATTTCTGCTGTGAAGTTGGTCTTTTTAACATGGGAGTCTATGGAGCCCCTAGTGGAAGAGGGGAGCACTGCAGGTTTTGGTACTTTGTCCAGGTTGCCGTTTAGGTGGCATGCTACACTGAGTTTGCATATAACATGAAAGAAAAAGGAAAACATGTCATAGAGGGCAGTAGTAACCACATCTTTTACTTCAGAACTTTCATGGTATGACTCATGGCTCTGTTAAAATAGTTTAATGCTTAAATATAAAGGAAAAGGGTTGTTTTTTTAAGTACTTTATGTACAAAAAAAGGAAGAAACATGCATATAAGATTTGGTCTTCATACAGAGGAAATTGATTGATTGTTTTGTTTTGTTCTTCATATCTTACAAACCAACATAGTTTAACAGCCTTTAGGTTAAACTGGAATATTGTTATAATCTGTGTAGTTGTGAAGATGTGGCTTAAAGTTCTTCAGGTGAGACTTTGCAGGAGTTTGTCTCTTTTTTCTTTAAAATGGAGCTCAGTATGTTTGGCTCTGCACTGTATCCTCTGAACATGGTAGTGGATAGTGCTAATGACCTGCCTATTCACCAAGCTGATGCCAACAAAAGCTGCATCCTCTCCCCAATAGAGGCGTGGAGTGGGTGCAGACAGTCACAACTCATTAACATTTAAAGGTTTAGTCACAAAAGTAGCATTTTGTCTTATGTAATAGCTGAATGCCTGAACTAAGGTCAAATTTGGTGTAAAACACTTTGAAAACAATCTAGTAAGACCATTGACAACTAAATGAAATTGTTGAAAAAAATGTTAAATATAGGACATTTAAAACTTTCTCTGTGATTTTCTTTTTAAGAGATTTTCTCTAAAAAGGAGCAAAACAACGTAGATATAAAAAGCATTTGTTTAGGGTTTGTCCACTGTTTTTGTGCAAAAGTTTATGCTTTCTTACAGTGCATAATGTCTGCAAAACATAATGGTGGGTGTTTCACTGAAGGAATACAAATCTAAAGATGAGAAAAAGTTATAAAACTTAAAAACAATTAAAAATAAATCAAATCTAGAGAAAATCCTTCTACTCTTGGTTGCCGGGCAACCCTGGTTTAGCTGCTTACACTCTACTATTCACTGTTTTAAAAATTACAGTGTAGTGCAGTCTGCAAAGTACAATATGAAGGGTCACTTGTGACAAGCACCATGAAATATACAGAAAAGCAGTCATGATTTTCATTTATACATATCTGAAACTTTAGCACTGCAAGCATGGCAGTGCACTTTTTTATTCATGAAATGACATGAAATGAAAAATAGAGAAATTCAAATTGTAGTAGCTTTTTTAAAAAAAAAAAAAAAACAATAATGAGAAAAGAAAAAATAATCAAATTGTCTTGTTTCTGATGCTTGTGGCTGCTGGAAGGAATGATCTACTGTACCTCTAAGTCCTACATCAAACCTGAATAAGCCTCTCACTGCCTCATCTTATGCAGCCTTTTTTTTGTAAGATCAGCTCCAGCAGCTCGAGAGTTACTCCGATGACAGAACCAGCTTTCTCGATCAGTTAGTTGATTCTTTTTAAGTCTCTGGTTCTGATGCTGCTGCCCCAGCAGATCGCTGCAAAGCTGATTGCACTAAAAGATCTCAGCTTCCTTAAGAGTAGAGTCTGCTCTGACCTTTCTTGTAGATGTTCTCTGTGCTTCTTTTCCACTCAAGTCTGTTGTCCAGCTGAACTCCCAGGTACTTGTCTTCCTTCACCACCTACACCTCCTCTTCCAGGATGGAAACAGTCCTATGTGTATCCTTATTCCTCCTGAAGTCGACAATAATCTCTTTTTTTGTTTGTATTCCAAATGAGATGATTACTACCGCGTCATTCAACAAACTGACCAACCAGTTCTCTGTACTCTGCTTCTTGTCCGTCACTGATACACACAATAACTGCAGAGTCAGTTGGGACAGGCTCCAATTTCTCCAAAGACCCTCAATGGAATAAATTATATAAATATGGACATATTTCAAGGTTATTTCCTTTATCTTCCTAAACTAAATAAATTAGGTGAAAGTTAGAGTATTGCTTTTTTTAATCCATCATCAAAATTAAACATGTCGGCAGCTTTCCGAATGTATTTATTATATTTTTATTATGGGTTGTTGGCTGATAGTCAGCTACTTTTTAGTCTAAATGTGTCTGAGCCTCTGTATAGGTGTTTATAGATGACCTACAGAAATTATGTTTTAATATTATTTATTCATTTTCATTTTTGTCCATATATAAATCCTAATGCAGCTGTTTACCTCTTGATCAGATAATATAACCATTCTGGACTTGATTGCATCATTAGTTAAATAGAAAAAAAAACCAATCTGCATTCAGTCTTTATTTGAACCCAATTAAAATAATATTTCCACAGTAACAGATCTGGAAGGTCGATTCATAATAGTTGTATTCAAAATACTAAGTTATGTGTTGCAAATGTTTACGATCCAAATGTTGATGATCCCTCCTTTTTTCACTCCTTCCCTTTACTCCAGAATCACTCAGATAACACACTCATCATCAGGGGTGATTTCAACATAATTTCTAGTGCAGGGACGGACAGACATAGTACTAAAGGAAGTTATCGAACTTGGCAATCCTCAGAAACTCTAAAACAATATATGA
>JBAMHX010000025.1:18323915-18335805 GCA_037177515.1 Pseudomugil tenellus | reverse complement strand
TATATATATATATATATATATATATATATATATATATATATGAGAATACACACCAAGTCCACATCAGCCTCAAGTGTTTCCTTCTAAATCTTTCATCATAAAAGTGAATCACAAACAAATATGTCCATGATGCCATTAATGTCAATGGAGTCCTGTTGGAAAAGTTTAGCTCAAGTTGTTTTTTTCAGCCTTCAAGCCCTATCTCCAGGAAATGTTTAAAACATCTTTTAAAGCTGGGCATAATTTTAATATTTCTGCAGCTTCCTCAAATGTATTTTTGCTATTCTGCAGTGTATCAATGTGAATGATAAGCTAATAACTAAGTAGCATGAACATAAACATGTTAAATGTGCTTGTACTACAATGTTGATGAATTGAGTTTGTGTAGCTTTCCCAAATAGACATCATGCGCATTTTTCATTTTCTCAGCTCCAACACACTCAGACTGATAAGTTATTGTATTGGACTGTTGAATCCATTTAACCTTTAAAGTTGCAACTCATTTAATTATTTCTTTAACAAAGTTTAATATTTATATTTATTTTATTTTAATAATATTTCATTTTAAATTGATAATTTATTGGAGCAGGGAAGCTTTACAAACCCCTTGGATCAGGAGATTTTGCAATATAACTCTAGGTATTTAAAGCAAAAATGTATCCAGAGCCGGAACTATTCTTTTGATGGCGGTCTGCTTTCTGAAACTGACCACAGACCTTTAGATGCATCCTATAATAAATAAATAAACGTCATTATATATTTTTATAGACCTATTGAAAAACTGTTTCAATTAATTTTCCAGCCCTGTATAATAATTCAGTCCAGATATGAACATCCCATCTATCACACCCTAGGCCAAAGCGTGATTAACATATCTCGGATATCTCTGTCAGGGTTTTTTTTCCATCTTGATCATTGTGACACATGCAGAAACTCCGCAGAGCAGCCTACATTACCATGGAGGAACAGTATGGGATTATATTTGTGTCAAACGGATTGAATAAGACATTTGAAGTATCACAAAAAGAAGGATTTGAAAAAATGATAAAATTCATTTCAAAAGTAAAACTTTCTATTTGCAATAAAATTCTTAAAGCAATTATATAAAGTCTGTTTGATTTATACTTTGTTATGAGTTTTCTGTTTCATTCTCGCTGGTCAAGTTTTACATTCACGTTTACACATCTGGCGCAAACCTTACGGGGTTTAAAGTAAAGCTACATTCTACTATAAACGTACTAGCTTTTACCTATCCTATCTATCTACATAGCCATATGGCTGGTCTGCAAGGAATGTTGTAGGTTAATAGTCTGGCACAGACATCATATCTGTTTGATGTTTATGTTTATTTATAAAGATAGTATGAGTCTTATGAAAAAGTTAGGTGGATGATCTATTGGAGGAATACAGACACATGCCTGTGATATCATTTCTTTCTATTCAAAGTTATAAATGCTTCTAAAAACAATCACACCGGGCTCACAAATGTCTTGAATGATTTTCGCCTCTGCAGATTTTTATGCTTGTTTTCTTGACTGAAAGACGCATAAGGAACTAGCAAACATGATGCAGTAGAGGCTGGCTATCTGCAGCTGAGAGGGTTTCTCACCCAGGAAGAGACCAAAACATAATGATCATGCTATGTAAAACTTTTAGCTATTATAAACCCCATCATTTGCAACCCTTAACCAACTTTGGAACAGGTCAAGAACAAGTACAAAAACACAGCCATTCAGACTAAGTTAGCATGGTGATTGACCCCAGTAAGAAGTGAACCAGCTTCATCATACAGCAAACCGAGGGTTAACCCTGATGTTACCTTCCTGTTTCATTGCATAGAGCTCTGGTCTAATATCCACCAAAACAATATCACATCAAATGTCCACGTATGTGCATTTTTACCAACAGACTTAAAAAATTATATGTTTACAATTTTCCAAGCTCTTTAGAATAATTCAGTCCAGATTTAAACATTGTAGGCTTGCTCGTTTTCATGTAGGATCAGGTCTCATGGGGTGGAGTTTGGTTTTTTTTTTTCTTTTTGAAGTGAAAGATTCATTTTGTGACACTTTTCCTCCCTCTTGGCTGCATGGACACTATCTCCCTAAATGCTGAAATTATTTACTTGTGTATTTTAAAAATATTTCTTGCTCTAGATAAAAGAAAAATGTCTATAAAAATAAATTAATAATGAGTACACAAACAAACAATAACACACGTTGAAATGAGCTCAAGCACACTCTCTCACCTGGACAACTAATGATTATTGATTTTCCTCCAGCGAGCGTTGGGGACGTTTGCCTCGGGCCTTTGACCTGCTCCTTTACCCTCCCTAACACACATATCTAGACATACACGCACACACAGAACTACAGTTGACACCAGACACATGACGCCTCAGAGGCAGAAGCCATCATCCATTTAGCATCTTTCTAACGGAAACCATGCACTCCCATTTTAAACGTCGAAGGGCAGAGGTTAGTGACGAAAAGGAGGAGGTCAAGGAATGGGTGGAAGAAGGTTTGTTGATGGGGGGTTACTATATGAATCTCTTTTTTTTTTACTCCAGTAGCAGCAGCATTGCCTGGGGGGTTTAAGCCCTGCCACTCCCTGCCAGAGGAGAGAGGCTGTCACTATGTGTTTTTGTCACTTTGTGTGTGTCTCAGTGTGTCTGTGTGAATGTGCATTGTACATATGCACATCCGTGTTTCTTTGCTTTTCTATGTCTGTCTGTATAGGTGTGTGTGTGTGTGTGTGTGTGTGTGTGTGTGTGTGTGTGTGTGTGTGTGTGTGTGTCATTGCCGCTCTGTGTCAGCTGTTAAAAACTGCCAGGCCACATTGTGTCTCTGTGTTTCTCACTCTTGCTCAGGCAGCCCTTGTTGGCCATTTCAGTGGTTTCTGGGGAAAGACGAAAAAATACTGAGAAGAAGTCTAACTCACTCCTTTTTCCTTAACATCATTTAGGCCAAACCTGCAGTATGTTTTATATGTAAGAGGCTGTTTGATGCTGATAGGAAAGGTTTTGTAAACTTTATTAAACTGCATTCACTGAAATTCTGTGACCTGTTTTTATCATAATATGTATTACAAATATTATCATTGTCCTCTGGATGTAAGGCGGGTCTGTGATGGACTGGCAACCTGCCCAGGTTTACCCTGCCTCTTGCCTGCTGATAGCTGGGATAGGCTCCAGCCTCCCTGCAACCCTGAATGGGATGAAGCTGTGTGGAATTATTATTTTATAATATGTAAAACATCCCGAGTAAACTCTTAAATTATCAAAAATAAAAATCAAGCCTGTCATTATGAATTTAAGTGAACTAAAATGACTCAAAAGAAGGCAAGAAAGATGCATTTGTGAAGCACATTTAAAAGTTAACTAATCACCTTAATCATCATCAGCACTGTGATAAAGACATGGTGCAAGTACTGGTGATTCATTAAAGGGGTAAAAAAATACACTAGTTGTGATAAAGAAGACTTCATTTTCAGGAAATTGTTTAAACTAAGGTTGTAAATTATTTGGATGGATAGCCAGTAAAGCAGCAAGTTGCAGTAAACTCAGTGAAAGTTTGTCAATTTTTTAGTTGTTTTTTTTTTTTTGTCTTTTTGTATCAATTTAACATACTTATTGAATATGACTTAAATATTCCTAATTTTTTTTTTTTCACTTTTCGTTGTTTTATGCCATTTGGTTATTTTTTAAAAACAATGTTGTCTGGTTGGATTTCTAATGTCTATCGCATGAACTCTCTGCTGTACACAGTCAGTTGTCAGTCTATGTGGTTTTGTAAGCCACATGTCCAGCTTTATTATGTTTACTTCTACGTTTCACCTGTACAGATTGTCTGAGTGAATCTTATGACTGTTTTGCAACCTGTGTTTGCTCATCATCTTTCAACTACTCTTTATTTTGGATTGGATACCTCTGTCATGATCACTTATTTGTTTTTAATGTTGGCTGACTTCACAGACTTCTCTACCTTGCAGTTTAAATCAGCCTCTTCAACACTGGAATGAGCTGAAACACATGTACGTATGCAGGCCTGCAGATGAAGTAACATGACAGGTTTTGTTTTATACTGCATAGATTTATGTTTGTAAATTTAGCTTAACAGTAGCTGTTTTCTGCAGAATGAACCAAATCAGCAAACACACACAGGAATTTTAATACTGGATCGATATAAAAATGTCTAAAAAACAAACTAAGAAAACATGATTTTTTTTTGTTAAGAACAACATTTATGTGAGAAAAACTAGTAGTTCCCTGCTATTAATTTTAATTAAATGAGATGGGAATTATGCCCAACAAGATGACAGCAAACTACAAGCATTAAATTAAAAATACTCAAGACATAAATGTATTTGTGTCTCTTAATGAAGAAAACATATAATAAACTGAGGCCCTTTGGACTCGTTTGTGTTTATCTGAAGACTTAAGAGAGTTGCTACTCTGTTTGGACAGCTTGAATTAAAAATATCACCACGCTGACAGACACTGGCCCGTTTTTTATCGTCTGTAAAAGTATCAGATGATTGATGTGAGGTTGCGGCTGTGTGTCTGCTGCCATCTGTCTGGGATGTCTGGCTGGATTCAGCACGTCAAAGAAGCGCAAGGAGGTTTCCCACAACTGACAGATGTGTTAACGCCAAATCGGCCTCTCGAAACCCAGCCTTGTCACCTCCGACATGCTGCTGTCAGCCTCCCCCTGACAAGCTCTGGATGTGAAATATCTCAAAAGAAAAGCATCTATCTCTTCAGCAGTTTGAATTATTTTGTTGTTAAAGAATTTTTACTGAAATTTGCAGAACATTCATAATTAATTATCAGCAGACAAAATTACATAGTTTTTGTTGCATTATCAAAGCATAGAATCATTTAAGTGATTTAATGGCACATTTTATTACTTTGTACATTCATGATACAGTTTAACACATGTAATGCTGTTTTAACATTAACAATTTAACTATTGGAAACTGCAGACTGCAACTTTTCAGAATATATAAAACGGCAATCTATGCATTAACACATAAATAATAAATGTACACATCAACAAAACATCTAAACTGCTCAGTCTCATTGTTACATGATGTTGTAGCCATTTACTAAACATACCTCACTGAGCGAATGGAGTCCAGTAGAAAACAAAAAAAATTATAAATCCTACTTTAAAATATATTTACATGTATGCTTTATCTCAGTGGCTGCATTGTAAGCATTCAATAACATTTTAGCTTGAAAATCCTGCAACATGAAGTAGTATAATAACATCTGCACAAGATCTCTGTCACCCTAAAGTGCTCCAGCTTCTTTTGAAGTTACTAAATGTTTTATTGATGTTGGAAAATCTTGTGCATCAGAGCATGTCGTCCTAGTGCAGGGTAACTGTGTACACAGCTGTGCATCAGCTCTGACTGACACACAATGTTGTGTAGATTACATTAACACAACAAAGAAATGTTAAAATGCTTGTATTAAAATGATCAAACTACCTAGAAATTCTCATAAATTGTTGAATAGCACAAAAAATACATTGTTCACAGTTGTTAATGTGTAGTAGAATAAAACAGCTGTGATCCTTTAAATAGATTCGAAAGCGAAATGAGAAAAACGCATTTCATTCACTGATTTTAATGCATAGTGTCACAGGGGGTCAAAGTATAGCGATTTTTGTGTCATATTTCTTTGAAAGAGGTTGTTTTTTTTAACTGAAAAAATATAAAATGGACATCTATCTTTCTCTGCTCCTTTGTCGTTGAAAAGCTGAAACTTCTCAGTTAGCAGGCGAGAAGCAGGCTAAACTCTGGGCAGGTCGTCTGTCACAGGACTGCTGTAGACATCCTTCAAAAGGAAAATGGAAGAAGTTCATCAGGAATTCTGTGGGGAAAAACACCGGGAAACAGCTGGTGAAACATATAATCTGAATCTTTTCTGGTCGGACGTTAGCAAATGTGTTTTGGGTTCTTTGTCTGTATCAGCGTTAGTTGTAAAATGAGTTCTAAAATATCAGTATGGATGTTGGTTAAAAACCCAACATGGTAAATCTCTTAGCTGACAGGTTTGCTGCATTGCTTCAGTGCAAAGCGCAAAACAATAATGAATTGAGTGAAACACTTTTGCATTTTTGCAAAGCACATTTACATCATAGCAACAATGTTTATGTAAACAAAGAAAACTACAATGTCATTAGATTTTTACCAAGGACAGGACAGCTTTATATAAAAAAAAAGCTGCACAAAATATGAAACTTGTACACTCCTCGATGCAAACATGCACATTCCTTTCAATACTACGCTGAAAGACTTTAACCAACAGCAAAGCAGCTTTGCATTGACTTGAAAGCATTTTGTAATCGTTGGGACAGTTTTGCATCTTGGAAAATACATCTACAAGTTTACTAAAACATATTCACATTCTTGAAACAATTATGCTTCAATTATGAGGACGTAACCCTGCGGTGATATTGTAGGTGCGGAGAGAGTTCAAACAGGAAAACACACACGAAAGGAATTGATCCAGCCAGCAGCTTCGCCAGCAGACATGTTTTGTGGTTTTGTCAAGCTTATTTTCAAGTTTTAGGCCATTTTGTGGTGATTGTGGACACAGCTCTGACTTACCACCAATGTGGGGGAGAGTCAGCTTTAATATGGACTTGCAGCTTTTCTAATTTTTAGTTATTTTAAATAGTTTTCTGTGAAGTGAATGTCATGTGCATGACACAGTCAATCTAAATACCTGTGTCTTGTACATATGGCCAGTTTTTAATAGCAACTTTTCCCAAACAAGTTCATGTTCAAAGTTTCAGACTTGATCTTCCTTTAATAAGACAATTTTAATAAATATTTACTAAGAACGTATCATTAATGATAAGAAACAACCCATTTTCCTAATTACTCCTGGCAAGAAATACAGGTTATCATTTGAAAGAATACATTACAGGCACAAACCCAATAAATTGTACATAAAAAAATGAGATCTGATGTTACGTGTATTTAGATTGGATGTGGCAGAATCAAGATTTTTTTTACAAGTTTTAATGTTTAAGAGCTTAAACATCTAGCTGTCATGTTATGAATAAATGGATTTAGTGGGAATAACTAAATATACTTTAGCTTTTTAGCACTTACTGTATTTTCTTTTACAGCAATAGTGTTTTTTATATGAAAATGTAATATCTTCATAGTTCTCCAAATATAAGCACTTTAACTAGCACAGTGTCTCTCAGAACAACCACGCAAAAACATTAGATGAAAACTTCTTGCACATAATATCAACTCATGCTAAGAAAATGAAAAAAAATGGAAACAACGATCCACATGATCCACTTCACAAATTCATGGAAACATAGAAGTACGGATGGAAGAGAGGTGAGAATAAAGGGATGTGAGGAATGATGGGGGAGACTTTTAACTTTTTTAATTCTGCTGGAGGAAGCTGGTTAACCCTTAAGTGTTTCGCCCTGAGGAGATCTATGAAAAGTTAATCACTCCCACCTGGGACAGGCACCTCCACAACAATGACTGAATGTGTGTGTGTTTGTATGTGAAATGTTCATGCATGGAGAAGCTGTGAGGCGAGGTCAGTGAGGTATGCTGGTCTATGTGTTATTGATGAGTGGCTGGCAGCGGATGGGTGGGAGGAGCTTGTGGTTTGGTGGCAGCACCACAGAAGAAGAAAAAGAAAAGAGCAAGTCAGGAGATGAAGGCATCCCGAAGACCATATGCACTCATTCAGATCGGTTAGCATGCCCAAAGGCACAAGAGCTTTCATCTAAATATGCCTAGTTTGTGCTGAATGCAAAATTACCACTATAGCTGCAGGTCAGTGTGGTCTGTTTGGAGTGTGTGTGTGTGTGTGTGTGTGTGTGTGTGTGTGTTCTTAAAACAATGTATGATCCTTCCTGCAGAGATCGATGCATTTAGTCTCCGATTGTCTGCTGGTCATCAATAGAATTGATCACATAGCACCTTATCTGTTCAGTATGGTAATGTTTTAAAGCTAATGAGATCTCGCACACACATACACACACACACACACACACACATAACAGCTCTTCCCACCTGAGAGGTAATTTCTTTCTCTTGCTGAGAGGCACCAGAACAAAACAGTAATTTATTATTCAGAAATATATTATTCATCTATTCAATTAGCCACTATTCTCTTCATCCAACCTAAACAATCAATGTGGCCACTGGATATGATATGCACAGTCCGTCATCTGATACACACAGAAGCACGCAAACACAACCACACAGAGGTCACTTAGACTGTGATCAGAATGCACAATGGCAAATCCAGCCCAGAGGCCAGCAGTAACAACAACAACACAAACTCATCAGTGGACTAACAAAAGCTGAGGATACACACAACATTCAGAGGGAAGAGACGGCTCTGATTGGGAATTAGTAAACCATAATGACATTTCAGGGTCACAGTATTTACAGTGTCCTCAGCAGATTTGTTCACCAGTGTTAATAAAGTTTTGTCTTAGTGCAAAGAATAGCAATTGTTTAATTATTATTTTATTATATTCTGTTATATTGACAGGTGTATTAAATTGTTAAAATAACTGTTAGGTAAAATCTTTGAACATCCTCTGCATACATCACATCTTTTTAAGGGAAAAGTCTGTAAAAACAGCTTAGATTTACAAAAGATGTGCGAGTTATCTTTTTTTACAAGTTAGACTCCCCAACTTGTGTTCATGTCTTTTATTCCTTTAAACAGCAATAACACTGTGTTACATTGACATATTATCTGGCATGTCTGAAACTAACAGTGCCGCCCGCAGAAGGCTATAAAAAGAGGATGGACTTAATGAGATAGGAACTATAATTAAGAAGTTAAGAGAAACGAGGCATTGCAGCAGTGTATCATACAAGAAAACTTTTTTTTACTAATAAAAGACTTCAGCAAAATATTTCTTTTTATATAAAAAACTAATACAGTTGTTGTGCTCAATTGCCACTAAACATTGTAGATGCTGATGTGATCGTTGTTTTAAAACTTTTTTGTCAATATCTTTTTATTCAAAACACAAAAACAAAAAACAAACAAAAAAACACAAAGAGCCTTGTTCCCACATGTTCATATAAAGCAGTTCAAGTGAAATGTGAAGTAACAGGTTTCACATATTCTGTCAGTGTTGTGCATGTTCTATAAAATCTGTCCAATTTCAGCTTTAGTGGGAATTCTCATCATGACAGCCCTACACTGTTGGTGCTTTAGCTGTAAGCCATCTCCTGGTGACAGCCTTCTCACTCCCTGCTATAGGAAAGCAAAGTAGCTTCCTCTCTTTACAATTCTGGGTTTCTAGCAATATGATTCCCACAAAAAATGCCTCAAAAGTAAAAATAGGATTTAATCATGACTAAAATGGTTAATCTGATTATGTATTTTACACCTATAGTGATGGAAGACTTGACACCCTGGAAAAATAAGAAGCAACATTAAACCACGTCTTTAACATTTTTTGTTTAGATTTTATATTTTTTTAAAAAAAATATTCCAGATGTTTTCAAACCTAAAGCTAAATATGTAACAGATAACTATGACTGTCTCAAATACAGACATTTAATTAAAGAGAGATTTTTCGTACCAGGAAGAAACCAAAAGAAAAGCATGCACAGCCTTGTCTGGGCAGAGAAACGTAACAAGCACGATTCTGTAGCTGTCCAAAAGGTTCCTTCATTTTTTGTTGTTTGTTTTGTGTCTTTGTCCATGATGGTAAATTGCAAGATGGTGACGTATATTTATTCCAAGGAGCCTATATAAGATCTGACCAGGGATAATAGATGGAAATCAGCATTTTGACTTAATCTGGCATATTTTAAAGTCACATCTTCTTTTAATATGTTTTTTTCTTGTAAAGTACAGTAAAATAAAATAAAATCACTCTGCTGTTAGCAGAATTGTATAAATCCATAATTAATTGAGTTAGGTCTTGTTCTGGACGGCAGTGGCTGCTGCCAGGAAAGACCTCCTGACCTTGCAGTCTTGCAGTATTTGAATTGAATTTTGACAACAGATTTAACAAACTGCTGTGATTATTTGACTTGCTACTGTCAGGTGAGAGAGGTGTTTTGCAACTTTAAAACAGTCACAAAGTGAAACAGTCTGATTGAGACATTAACTTGTAACCATCCCATAGCAAAAAAAAATAAAAAATTAATTAATTAAAATCTACAGTGTGTTTCAAAAAAACGAAACAGTGAACGAGATTAAAGGATAAAAACTTTTTATAAGTCACTGTTAGGAGCCAGCAGGGACTAGGCCTAGTTTCTCTGTTTACATAGGCAACACGCTCAGCAGATGAATATGCATGGTCCAAAAATTACTTCAAAAAAAGTTATGGCCAGTAAATTTGAACACATTATCTTGTGTTTTTACATATTAGAGAAAATTAAAACTAAAAGGACATTTTTCTACTAACTTTTCTCTTCAATAAACACTAGTATTTATTAAAACTTCTTGTATGGTAGCTTTGTTACCTGACAACTAAGCAAACGCTGTTAATCAAAGTCACTTCAGTCTGACACTGACCCACATGTCAACCTGTAACAGATGTCAACCTCCACACTTTTGGGATAAAGTCTTGACAAAACAGAGTCATTTCCAATAGGAATTAGCCAGAGGTGATATCCCTACTCGTGATATTCATCAAAAGTAAAGCACTCACCCATTTAATATTGTGCATCGCTCAGAGCCACCTATCATCAGACCAGATCATGTTGAAGAGATTAAAAAAAAAGGAGACAGAGAGTGACAGACAAAGAGGAAGCAACTAGAGATGATAGAGGAGTAAAGAGAGTATGTGGGAGTTTGTGTGTGTGTGTGTGTGTGTGTGTGTGTGTGTGTGCATGACATTAAGTGAGCTTCAGATAGAGACATTGGGCCATTTTTGTCCCTCCTCAGAGGGGATAATTATCGTTTGCATATTCATATATGCAAACGCTACATGAATAATTTCCCCCTCTCCCGCTCTCCAAAGGTTATCTCATTAATTAAAGCCCAACAATTAGCAGGAAGTATTTTTATAATTAATTATTTGGTGTTTTTTTGGTGCCAACGTTTGTGCATAACTTACAGCAGGGTCAGAGAACAGGACAGCTGCCGGTGGTGTCTGCAGCACATAGCATGCCAATGTCAATGCAATAAGTGCTATCACAAGCGTGTGTGTACACACACAGCTTCTAAATGCATGTGTGCATGACAAAATGGAGTAAAACTCTTTGAAAAAGTCATATTGGGATATGCAACATCATCAAAAAAGAAAAAAAACCCACACACGCTCACCAAAACACAAGCAAATCAAACGCACATGTCAAGACAAAAACATGCACCCATAGACCAAACACACTCACTCTGCCCTTATTCATACAAACATACACACACTCAGCGCACTCTCCGTGTTGGTTGTTGCCTGTGGGCCTGTGGTCTTTGAACTGCCTCTCAGACTCCACTCTGTCCAAATTTACTATGAGAGCTCCAGCTCTCTGCCTGCCCAAACTACTCCAGCTCAAACACACAAAGAAAGAAGAAACACATCCACATATGTGGCAAAGACAGGCGAACACGTAGAATATGTTTGGGAAAACACTTTCAAACTGCAGTCCCCTAACTTCAATCTACAAAACTTATTAGGAAGTTTAAATTTAACTCTGGAGTCAAGCATCAAACAGCTTCACCTGAAGCTTCAGATGGAAATTATTAGGTTGTTTGGCAGCCAAGAGCTTACCTGCTCAACAAATGTGTTTGGGCTGTAACGATTCTTAACTAGTGCAGCAGTAAACTTTGCTCTTTTACCCCATGTCAAGCAGATGCTGACAAGATAATATCCGCTTTTATTATGCTAAACATCTGATCTGATCTAAACATCTGATATATATA
>JBAMHX010000025.1:18304353-18316246 GCA_037177515.1 Pseudomugil tenellus | reverse complement strand
GGACAAAACACAAGTTTTATATATATATATATATATATATAAAACTTGTGTTTTGTCCAGTGTTGTATTTTGCATCTATCCGGCATGCATGACTGATATCTCTTTTAAATATTCTCATCTATTAGCAAATATTTTCTGTAAAGGTTCCACGAGTTTCGATCATCTCAATGTGCATGACATGTGAAAATGTGATCTTCTTCTAGAGTTTTAAAATAGCTTTTTTTTTTGTAAAACTGTGTCAAACCATAGTAACCTGCTCACAGTGCAGAGTAATCAAAGAATATGATGGTGTCATCTTAATTCATTCTGAAAAGCTGCTTCAAGCATCCGCGTACAGAGTGCAGTGCAGCCCTCATGGATCAACACCTGTGGCAGATGCATAAACAAAACCAGAATCAACCCCAATCACCACTGCTGCAGAATTGAAAAGCTGAACGGTTAAACCTGCGGTACGCGTTGCCAGTAGGATATGTTGTTGGATGCTGAGTGAGTGCAGTGTTATCGATGCAGTAGCCAATGAGGTCTGACACATGGCTTCAGGACAGGAAACGCCAGGGGTTATGGGTAAAAAGGGTGTTAGCGAGAGCGTGCAGAAAAAAACCAGAAGCACACCCAGACCTATGCACATTGCTTGCATGCAAAGAAATGAGAAGGAGCAAAAATGCGAGCCGTCGAGGACATACACACATGCACACACACTCCTTCCATATAGTCTGTGGGCACCTCAGCCTCATTAAGGGGGACTGAAGGGCTCCCTGCTCATCTTTTAAAGATAAAACAAAGTGCTGTGATGTCATACCTCATCAGCCTTCACCAAGGAGACGAGAAGCACTTTAGCAGAAAGAGCAGAGTGTGTGATCGCCTGAACGCACAGACCTCCCTCTGACACTCTCTCTTCTGCTTTTTTTCCTCACACAGACACACACTCAGAATTGTGGCGGCAGCGGATGGTAGATGAGGGATGCATGTTGGTTTGGGGCTAAACATGATATCTCCTTTCCCCAGGGCCAGCCAATCAGAACAGCCTGGTAGGGAAAAGCAGCAAAAGCACTCAAGACTGACCAGAAGAAAACACACACTCATTACACACAAAGACAAACACACTCTGAACAGTACAGAAACCTACAAAAGATACATTCACTGTATTTCTGCATGCATCAAAACTCCCCTCCAAGCAACCATCCACTCAAGCCACCATCTACACAAAGAAATGCTTCAGCACACACAGACGCACAGACAGTGTTGAATGAAATCATCATCAGTGGCCAGAATCTTCTCACCTAATATCTTCACTGATTCTGTATCAGCCACGAAAGGAACGAGGGTGTACAAAGCCAAAACATTGTCACTGATGTTCTTAGAGTTGCACCAGTATCTGCAGGGGGTGCGTCCTTAGGGTGTGAGCTGGGGGGTATGGAGCACAGGAAGTAAGCACCTCGGAGGGCTGCAGTCAGGGGAAGTGCCTAGAGGTCCAGAGCAAGACACATTCACTGCTTTTGGCTCTGTTTGGGGCAGCACGATCTGTGCTAAGTGTTTCCAGAGGAAGTGTAGAAGGAATGTTGTTAGGAGGATGAAACCATGTTGGTTTTTGATAACAATAAACAGAAATCAGTGTAATAATTTCACTGTTTTTCACCAGCTGTTTGACCCCTTGTTTTTATTCTTTGAGGGGTTTTTGAGGGGCTTGTTGCCACGGTAATCATATTGTGAAATAACGTTTTTGTGTTGAACATCAACTCTTTAAGTTGTGTCATCATTAAAACACCTCAACAATAAATTTCCTATAATTTCTACTTTGTTAACTCTGAAGAATCAAAACAAAAAATGTCAAATGAAAACATTTATTTTACAAAATGTTTGGCCTTAATTTAAACTTACTGGAGTGCAAAAAGAAATTAATGTCTTAAATAGCAATGTGATGAATGGAGACATTACATTTCACCCAATCAATGCCCTAAAACCACAATCAGTTCAATTAATCATGCGTCTTTTATAAAATATTGTATTTAATAATCTAATAAAACACTCTGCTATATGACTGCTACTGCATTTGGCGCATTAAGAAAATAATGTGTAGTTCAGAAAAATCAGCAACATCAGGAAAAATCGAGTCTTAAGCAACAAGTCAAAACTGGAGATTTATTCTTGGTTTTTATTTGAACCTGAAAACTGGCGCATAAACTCAGCGACACCCTGAAACCTGTGATGTGCCCGTCTCTCTCATTAAAGTTTAGCTTCTCTCTGGGACAGAATAAAACCAAACTGTTACTGTATCGGTGGAGGAAACTGTACATTTGTGAATGTGGGAGTGCTATCTGAGTCAGATCATGCAGCCGCAGTTGCACATGTAGCTCACTGACAGGATTAGAGACCAGATTCCTGAGTTGGCTTGAGAAGCCTACTCCATCCTTCTTCGATTTACCACTTGGTTGTTGACCCTCTTATGGATCGTGAGTTTTCACTCACTTTTTATTACATCATGTCAGCACAAGAAGACGCCGACAAGCAAACACATAAATAGAAAGTTGTGAGCGTCAACAGAAGAGATGTTAGTTGGGTTTTCTGCCTGTATTTTGTTTCTTTTGTTCCGTAGGATCCTTTCATGACAATTAAAGATAATTAGCCCCACATCAAATATAAAATGAATAAAACAGCAGTGACCCAGGAGAGCGTAGGGACGGGGTGAGGAAAAGGGGTGCAGGGGTAGGGGTATTTGGTGGTGGCTGGGTCATTATAGAGGTGTAGAACAGTGTGGAAGAGGGGGCATCGGGGTGGCGGCGGGGGACAGTGGGGGTGACGGTTGTGGAGATTTGCGTGGGGGTGAAGGCAGGGTGTAATGCGGAGGGGAGCAGGAGGGGGTGCAGCTTGGAGGCTGGTGTGCGGTGGGGGTGAGGGTTGGCTGGGAGGGGGGGTATCAGTGGGGAATGGTGTCAGCTGCAGAGGCAGCAGGGAAAGCCGACATCTTAATAAAACAGCCTCGGGCTAAATCCCATTAAAGGCCTCAGAGCCTGTTACCACTGCTGGCCAGGTATCGCACACATGTAGCACACATAACACACTCCACATATACACACATCACATATCTGGGTCTGCGTGTACACACACTAACACACACGCTGGAATATATTATATATGGATCCATGCGTCTGTCTCTCTGTCTGTTCCTGTCTGTCCATGTGTGGGGGTCTTTCTTTGTGCTCCATGTTTGTGGTTTCATCATATTGCACAATTATACACTCAGAATCACACGATGCTGCACATTCAAACCAGCAAACACACCTTCACTGGCTTATTCTTGCCTCCACCAAAAAAAAATAGTCCGTCAAAATCCAATCTCCTTGGTGAGAACTAACATCACCACTTTATTTAACCATCAGTCTGCCGCCATCTTTACCCCCAAACCTGTAGAAAAAAGCTGAAACTGTTGGTCTTGGCGGCAGAAATTAAAAAATAAAGACAAACTAATGGCTGACTTAGAAACAAGAAACACAGAAAATGACAGAATGTCTATAATTTTTTAGAAAACTGTGTAAGCTAACATGTGTGGATGTAGTCAGTTACAGCTGGACCTAATGGGGCAGCAATGCAACATGGCAGCACCTGAAATTTCTTCAAAAAAATGTAAAGGAATGACAAACATGATCTTTGCTGGCAGAAATGATAATGGAAGACTTTATGTTTATTTTTTTCTCATTCTGTCACATCAATATCAGTTTTTTCATCTACTAATGGAAACGTAAGAAGTATTTTTTGGGGTCATATTGTTTAAATCCTTGTTCCTTGACTTAAACAGGCTGCTAACTTTTTGCACCTCGCAATACAGCGGCCTCTGGTGGCTGCACGAAGACATTCTGGCATAAGAATGGAACTTTTCTACAAAGTTTAACATTGAAAGACTGCAGATTGGGTGTCATTTGAAAATATTTACATGCCTTTTTTTTATAAGGAAAGATAAAAGAAAGCAACCTCAAGGTTTGTTTACAACACATCTGGGGTACTGCAAGACCATTTTTATGTGAGAATGAAGAAAGGCATTGCAACCATACCGCAAAGAGGAAAGCACAGTATAATGGTATAGTAATCTTTTTTTAAGGTGTTGATTTTTGGATTTAACAAGTCTTATTTGTGGGTTAAAGACAAAAAAACATATGAAAGAAAAAAAAAGAATATTGCTGATTATTTTTACTGTTATTTTAATTCTTCTTCCTTTCGATTTTGGATAACTGTCACCTCTAATCTCACATGCAACATGTGACAAAAACCAAGCAGGTGCTGCTTGTCTTCTACACCTGCATGCAGCTAGATTCAGCTACACTACTGGGTGTAACGTAGAAAGTTGTGTGTATTAAAGTGAGAAAGGAAAAGACTGAAATCTTCGCCAGCACATGAGCTGTGGAGGAGATTTGTCAACGATGGCAATTCCTCCCTGGAGCACTACAGACACTTGTATGATGAACAGTATCTAAACTGTCCTCTGAGTTTTTATCTACACATACATTCTCTGATTCTGGGCCAGCATCCAAGTACACCGGCCCAAACGAAACACACACACACTCCCATGCACACACCCAAAGTGAGGAGGGGATCAATATGAAAGAGAAATCTATATGTCCCAAAGTTGAAGTTCAGCCTCTGTCTGACAGAACACACAAGTTCCTGTTTTAGTAAACTATTGTTTTGACAGGATGTCACTTCAGTTCTGCAGAGTGTGTGTGAGAGCGCAGAGCGCCGCGCCTCCTCTTTATCTTAGGCCTAAGGCTACTGTCACTGAGCCGGGGGGAGAGTGGGAGACCGAGGCAGACAGACAGAAGGAGAGAGAGAGGGAAAGGCAGGGAAATAGGGAGGAAAAAGAGAGGGATAATTCACTTGTCATCTGCCTGATGAAATGCCATTTTAACTGAAGCTGCTAATAGGAGCATTACGGGGGTTCAGCAAGCCCGAGACAACTTGCTGATGGTGAGGTCTTTGTGTGCATGTATGTGTGTGCATGTGCTACCAACACTATCATACATCTTTTTATTTTCCATGAAATGTCTGGCTGCACACATAGAGGAGGTAACTGCATGTTGACAAGGTGGATCTTTGTTTTCCTCCTGCTCTAATAAGACAAAAAAGACCCCAAATCAGCTTAATATTCACTTCAAAAGGCTTTTATATACTATTTTATATAAAATGGGAATGTGTAATGTTGCACAATGTGACGTTATGATGTTTTTACACAACATCAGGATCCAGAACAACATACTACAATAAAGAATTATTTGAAGATAATAATAATATAGGGTGTACTGTAATATGTTAAGTAAGATGTAATCCATAGGATTAAACATAGCTAAAGGTTAAATATGATAATCAAACAACATAACAACTGAAAAGCTGTTATAAAACATATATTTTAGAGTTTTGTTTAATTCAGCACAAAAAACACGAGTGGGAAGCCAATTTAACAGTTATTACATAAAAAATCTCAGGTCAGAGGCAAAATGTCAATTTTGGAGTTAAAAATTTTAAATAAATGACAAAAGAAAATATTCAAATTTAATTTCTTCGGTGTGCCCAGCAAACTTACTTTTTTAAATTAAAAATCTTTCCACAAAGTCTGAAATTGAAAGAATTATATTACAAATTATTTTTATCATATGTGAAACCATCAGTTAAATGTCATAGAGAAAATACAATATTTCTACAGTCATGATTAAACAAAAACCCAACAATTTAAACTTTAAGTTTCACAAATATGAAAGATATAACTTGGAACAACAAAACATGGGGATTTTCTTTTTTAAAACCTAAAAAAACAATAAGGAAATATTTTGATCCAGTTAAATTTCATTTACTATGAGAGCATACTGCAAAGGCTTTCCATTTTGAGGGGAAAAAAGTCAATAACATCTAAAAAAAGATACCATAATTTATTATTTTAGATCAAATAACAGATTATTGACTATGGCAATTTTATTCAAAATACACATTACTATGTCTAAATTCACTGTACTTTTACAGACAGAACATATGTAAACTATGCCTTCATTAAGCAAACACATGCACACATCTATAGATACATACACACATGTATATAAAGCATACACACATCTATAGACACATACACATGTATATAAAGCACACACAAACCTGATATTAGTAGATACATAAAACCAAACACTGTGATTAAGCGTGGAAGTAACATGCTTTACCAAATAAAAACACACAATAAGCAGAAATCGTATCTGCTTTCATAAATGCACAAACATACAGAGTAATTTGTCCAAACTTTACGGATTGATGTTGTAAAGCATGTGTGTGTTATAACTGTCCTCACAGTTCAGCATTAACTGCTGCCTTTTGGATCTTTGCCCAAACAGCTTAAATGGAGTATTCATTTCCATGCTGATTCAGTGGAGCCTTCTGTGCAGAATCATCATAGCAACCAGTTATACTGTCCACCGACATTACTGTTGTCAAAGGGACATCCAAAACACACATGCACAACCGCACAACCACACACCAACTCGCATAGAGAAAGGGTTAAGAGAGCCCTGAGGCCAAGTGATTTACGCAAGAATGGGCTGAATAGTTGCTGTCTCTTTCTGTATGAGTGTGTGCAAATGTGCGTGTATGTGTAAGAAGTAGTACCTCAGTATTTAAAAGGAATACTTCAGTACAAAACTGTCCGTTCTCATCAAGACATGGAAATAGGTCGACGTCTTTTTAAAATCCCTCTTTTTTAAATCTTTTCATTACCTTTTTGCATTAACATACCACACTCACTGAAAGCCACATGCTCCACAAAACAATATTTATATGTATTTTTCATGCACAACTTTTAGTATTTTTGATGTCTTCTTTATTGTTTGTCATGTTACTTTGCATCTAAAAGAATATCATTATAATACAGTTGTTTTTTTGTTTATGTTTGTGCATTACAAACACCATCCAACTCAAAGCAAAGTTTTTTCTCCAAGAAAATACAGTTTTATGTTTTCTTTCTATAAAAAAAAGTTTGCTGCCTTTCACTGTAGAACACACATTTTACCACCTACTGTAAAAGTGTAAAACCTGAGGGCTGAACTGTCTAAGGTGGGTGCAAACTGAGGCCGCAGATTCATCCTGGAAAATTCAGCTCAATGTCTAAATGAGATAGACAAGCACAGTTACGTCCATCCAGCTCTTTTCAGTCTAAAAAGAGCCTGAATGCCATCTAGTGGCTGCAGCAGGAGGCCACGTTCAAGGCTACATCCAGCAGCAGAGGCAGAGGTCACCTAATGAAGCAACTTCCGTGTTAACAGCGCCTCCTGCAGGCTAAAGCTAGAACTGCTTACATCGGTGCACTTGGCTTCAATTTGATTAAATCACCTTTGTGTTGGTTGTGTTTTAAATGCACTTATTACAACTCGAGGTCATGCATGATTTTGAGAGGTGTAAAAGCATAATCTTGACGGATTTATTAATTTTCTTTCTGCCTAAAACAGCCTCGTGCTGAGGTAAATATAAGTTCATTTCAGGTGATATATTTCTTTTTAAATGTTCTGTGCAATAAATTAAATAATGATATGAAGCGCTGAAATAAGTAGAATTAAAAACTTATCTGGAAGAAATAAATTAAAAAAATATATCTGTAAGGTAATCCATACAGGAGTTCTTGCAACATATTCCTGTTATATGTTTGAACAGAATATTTAAATAAAAAAATCATCTTTAAAGTAGAACTAAAGTTAGAAATCAAAACTAATTGAATGGGGTTTGAAAAAGACTAAGGTTGAGGCTAAATATACATTCTTTTTCAAATGCAAACATCACTGTCATTAATGTAATTTTTAACATCCTTCACATGCAGTTGCTCCTGTTTCTGTAAATAATGTAAGAATCTTACAATAACGCAGTGATACTGCGAAACTATTTTGAATACTTTTTGCCATATCAGCTAATTGTAAAGATTTTCTATTATTATTTTAAGGGGCATTAAGAAATGCTTATTATTTATTTTTTTAAAAAACTGTTACTTGTTATAAAAGTCATGGATTCTTCATATCTGTCTGAGTTAGTTAATCAAGATGTTCCTGTCTTTTTCTCTTTGTGCAACAGTCTGACTCTACGCATCGGAGCTGCTCTTTCGCCTTCTGTTTTAAGGCCCGGCTTAAAGCTTCTTCCCACTAAACACAGTCCAGCTTGACTATTTCTTTAAATTATCATTATTCCTATACAGCAGTTTGAGTAAATAAAGTTGTTGTAAATTAACATTATAAACAAAATTGAACGTTAACTTTTTCTTTTAAGTTAGAAAGTCACAGACTTATTTTCATGTCACAGTGATATTAATTCCTGGAGCTGCTGTTGCCCAGCAATGTCCCGAGTGTGAGAAACTTGCAGCATCACTTTACAGCTGAGTCTTGCTTTATGAACTGTATCACATGACTCCACCTGGACATTAGCGCACAAGCATTTTGGATGTGCACTGGGACTAATTCATCAAATAAAATGACATAAGAGGAAAAGAAAGATGGAAAGGAACAGAGAAAGAGATTATATTAAAATAAGATGGACTTTTACTGTCTGGAGAGAGTGCAGAGATGTGGTAGGATGCAAAATGGACACTGAATTAGCCTCATCAGGGGGCACGCCACTGAGAATATCTGCAAAGTTCAGTATCGTTTCTTTAACTGGAAAGAAAAATAACACTGAAGGATACTGATCACTGGTTAAGACACTCCAGAATGGTTTTACTCTTGTACTACCCAAATGTTTGGCTCCATTTCCTTTTCTGTGAGTATGTGCTATAGTGTAGTATTACTTTCATTATCTTTACTTTAGTTTTTCTAACTTTCTTGGCACTTGCTGCTGCAGATAGAAATCCAAATCTCCTTCTTCAGAAACAGATAATGTGAAAATATTCCCCAAATAATTTAAAACTGAGTGATTAAAACCAGTATTTCTTGTCAGTTCTTCATATAGTAATTTTCAGGATATCCTCTTCAAATAAGCTATGGAGACTATCAGGTCACAATCTCCTTTTTTCTGTCAGTAAACAATTAAAGGATAATAGCAGAACATATTGCATCAAGTCTTGTATGTAATGTGCAGCAATCTCCCACCATTGCAGTGTCCCAGTGGCCATCAACATTCAGCTGGTGAAGGAGAAACAGAGACACTGGAGAGGCCTGCAGTGTCTGTCGGAGTTGGGACTAAGGAGACTGACATGTCATAGACACACACACACTGTGTATGCACCTGAAAACTATTAGTTTGTGTGAGCATTCATTCAGTCAAGGTGTCTGTCAGAGTGTGTGTGAGCTGTGGATCTCCTAATTTAGCCTCTAGAGAGCTGAGACGTCGGGGTGTCAATCTTGCTGTGCTTCTTTTTTCCCCACTTAACTTTTTAACTGAATTTCCTCCTCTTTGCAATCTCTGTATTTATAGCTGCCAACCCTGGAGCAGCCACGCATGTTGCTGTGTGAGTGTGCGGCTGCGGTATTTACCAACATTAAGCTCTTTGTGTTGTGTGTGCGTGTGTGTGTGTGTGTATAGCTGCACAGCTGTTGATATTGTGGGGTTACGGATTTGGTATTTCAGTCAATTTCCACTGAGACAAAGATGAAGCGCAGCGCAAGAGAGACAGAGGAAATGTGGAAATCGCTGGGGGAAAAAGAGAGAACAGAAGAAGACAAGGAGGTGGAATGGATGAGGAGGGAGGGATGAGAATGAGGGGGTAGGGGGATGGATGGAGGGATGAGGCAGATTTCTGGCCAGGCGAGCTGCTCTGAGACTAATTAAGTTGAGGGCAGTGGCAGAGACGAGGTAATGATGAAGAAAAGGATTTACTCCCTCCATCTCTTCATCTAAGACACACCAGCACCACTTCTCCGTCCGTCACTCAGCCTCTCACCCTTTCTCCCTCCTGGTTTTCTACTTCCTACGTCCACTGTCCAGTTCCACTCATTTCACCTCTTGCATTCCACTCCTCATCCTCATCCTTGAAACCAGTTGAATGAATATAGTTAAACACACAACAATGGTGCATAAAGCAGCATCTTTACTAAACTAAAACATGCTAACTGGTTTCAGTGTTAGTGTGTATCTTTCAGAGATAATTCAAACATTTGTTCTGCAAAAACACCTGAGCACAAATAGACCTGTTTCCTGTTTCTGATGATATGTACAGTCTTAAATGTTGGATTTTTATTGCTCTTATTAACTTTCCTGCAAGAATAATCAGATATTTTTACTTTTCTTCCATCAATCATTTAAACCTAAACTGGAATAATCTCCATATAATATTTCATGGAATTGTAAAACACGGTTAATGAAGCTTGATACTGCTGATGCAAAGCAGGTCACTTTGGAACAATCTTGTACATCAAGCAGCATGGCTGCACATGGCTGCAGCTGATACAAAAAGCATTGCAGCCTGGAGATGTTGCTCTTATTTTTTAAAGCTTTAAATACTTCTTGCATTTATCTGTGATGTGACTGGAACCAATCACTGCTAAGTCTTTAATGTGCAGCTTGTTTTTCATACTCTAACTTTGTTTATGGACTTTGCACATTTTCCCCATGTATGCATGGGTTTTCTCCGGATACCCCAGATTCCTCCCACTGTCTAAAGAGATACGTGCTAACTTAATTGATCACTCTAAATTGTCCCTAGGAAGAAGTGAGTGCTTTTGTGTGTGTGAGTGCGTGTGTGTTGGCCCTCTGATGGACTGGTGACATGTCCAGGGGGTACCTTGTCTTTTGCCTGTTAATTGCTGTATAGATTCCATCCTCCTCTCGACACTGAATTGGAATAAGTGGAATAAGAAATGAATGAATGAACTTTTAAAAAAATATTTTCTTAAAATAATTCTGATCTTTGCTGTATTTATTTTTAATATTGCATTTATTGTGTTTGCTTAGTATTATTGTGTCATCATAGCTGTTATATTTTGGGTAACACTGATTCCCCTTAAATTCAACATAACTATATATGACCAAGTCGAATAAAATCAATAGCTTACTAATATTTAAATACAGCGGAAAACTAAATAACATAGGCTCATATTTAACTTTCAATGCAGCTACTAGTTGGTAAGATTAAAATAAAACTTGTATACCGTTTGGTGCAAATAGTCAATATGTCACAAATGATCAATTTATTTACATTTAAACTATTTAGGAAGGATTTATCCTCTAACCAGTCAAATCTTCAAACTAAATATTCAAACAGTTGTTGAGGAATAATCACTAAAACATGGGTGTAACTCATTGAAAGAAATCCAGCAAGGATTTGTGTCCAACTCAGTTTTTCTGCCGCATGTTACATTCTTCCTTCTATTACTCAATTATTTTCTCACTCTATCTCGAGACGAGTGTCTGGTCACACACTCGAGCTCTGACTCCTCCACCTGCTTAATGCTCCATGCATCACAGAATCACTGGGAACTACTGTAGTTTCACATAAGGCCTCCTGTTTCAGCCTTGCCTGCATTTTCCTTGTCTCCCTACGGCAATTCTTCCCTTTTCCAGCCACATGTATCCAACGTCTGGTTCTTGCTGTGCTTTAGAGTATTGTTCAAAAATCTGCATTTGCGTTTGCAGAAAAAGAGTCATTTCTTGGCTGCCCTGACTATGAAACCAAACATGCTCAGACTGCTTTAATTCTTCATATTTTTTTGTTGTTTTCTTTGTAACTTTTTCCACCTTACAATCAAATAAAGTGATTGCATGTTTTTGACAGGATGAAAACACATTTTAAGTTTTTAGGCATTTATACTGCAAATTAACCAATTTAAAAAGTAAAAACCTGTGTATCTTAAATATTTACAATATATTAATATATATAAATATATATATACACTCACCGGCCACTTTATTAGGTACACCATGCTAGTAACGGGTTGGACCCCCTTTTGCCTTCAGA